>VCRD01002121.1:8261-35865 GCA_006783055.1 Trinorchestia longiramus
ACACGTTTGACACGCGTTTGACACGCGTTTGACACGCGTTTGACACGCGTTTGACACGCGTTTGACACGCGTTTGACACGCGTTTGACACGCGTTTGACACGCGTTTGACACGCGTTTGACACGCGTTTGACACGCGTTTGACACGCGTTTGACACTCTTTCGACACGCGTTTGACACTCTTTCGACACCCCTTTGACACGCGATGTGTTACGTGTCTTCATACTCGTTTCGATTCACGTTTTCACACGCAGTATCACTTCTTCGGTCTCGTACCAAGCAAACTTTTAATTAAGCCTAAACTCTTCACTCAAAGCATTGCACAAATACCGCTAACTGCCGCTCAAAATCCTTTCTGTTTCACTAATTAGCTTTTGATGAGAGTATTGGGGCTGCCGGCACTCACAGCGGCTCTGATGTTGCGTTAAGAAACTCGTGTGTTAAAAATATCATCGCGAGTCGCAGTTTTGTTGTTCCAGTCACGAGAGCTTCAGCCTGAACTTTTATGGAAAATGTGAAGAATTCTTTCACATGAAATTCCTTTTTAAAAACTTTGAAAAGTTCAACAAACATACGATGGTAATTTCCATAAACTTCAAATGATATCAAATCATTTCTTCATCTTTTAATTGTGCTAGCATTGAATACCTAAAGCATTTAAAGTGGTGTTGAAGTTTTTTTGGAAGTTTAAAGAAAGTTTGAACTTTCCTGGAGCGCAGTTGTCATGTCTGGCTTTTAAGCGGCTGTTCCATTGAGTTTTCTTCTTTTTGCCTCATTTGTCTCGACGAATGGAACGAACCGATTGTTTTAGAGATTTTTATGAAAATTTTAAGCTTCAATTTGAATTTGAAAACTATTCAGGCTTCATCGATAATTTCCCTAATTTTAAACTTTTTCTCAGCTGCCTGCTGAGTTCAAGATTATTAAACGGCTTTAAGTTTATTAGTTTGCATTGTCTGGTTCTCAACTCTTCCTCACGGTTCCTCGGTTCTCAACACGGCCTCACGGTTCTCTGGTTCTGAACATGTCCCCTTGGTTTTCTGGCTCTCAACGTGGTCCCACGGTTCTCATCGACTTTTAATTCATGTTCCTGCCAGTTTTTATTGTCACTCGTCCTAAATTTACGCGTTGTTGAACAACTCGTGTGAGCACAGAAATGAAGTCCAGCCTTCACCTGCCACTTGCATCTCCATCTTGTCGTTCTCACTGAACTCTAAGATCTGGACGACCAAGACTCGCCTGATCTTCATTACACGACTCAGACTCTATAGGTTTAGTTGCTGTGTACTTCAGCTTCTCTAGATTTCAGCTTTTGCGCACTTCAGCTGCTGTGCACTTCAGCTGCTGCGCACTTCAGCTGCTGCGCACTTCAGCTGCTGCGCACTTCAGCTGCTGCGCACTTCAGCTGCTGCGCACTTCAGCTTCTACGTATTTCTGTCTTTAGGTATTTCAGTTTTTGTAAATTTCAGCTTTTGTACTGCACTTGTGAGCTTTCCTGCATTACAGCTGCGGCGCAATTCTCCTTCAGTTACACTTCAGCTCGAGCAGAACACCACCGGTAGCGGCACAACAGCGTGCAGCAGCCGTGCAGCAGCCGTGCAGCAGCAGCACAGCAGCAGCACAGCAGCAGCACAGCAGCGGCACAGCAGCGGCACAGCAGCGGCACAGCAGCGGCACAGCAGCGGCCCAGCAGCGGCCCAGCAGCGGCACAGCAGCGGCACAGCAGCGGCACAGCAGCGGCACAGCAGCGGCCCAGCAGCCGTGCAGCAGCCGTGCAGCCGCCCAGCAGCCGTGCAGCAGCCGTGCAGCAGCCGTGCAGCAGCCGTGCAGCAGCCGTACAGCAGCCGTACAGCAGCCGTACAGCAGCAGGTGCTGCACAGTATGCAGCTGTGGGCACATTCTTGGCAGACCTGCTTGGCAGCTGTATGCGTCTGCAGCTAATGCAGCAGATGTAGCTGCTGGCTGCAGCTCTCAACTTATGAAGCTGCCATCATCAGTATTACGACGTCAGTGTCATGATGATGATAATTATCATGAATATCATCATTATTGTTGAGTGTTTGCAACGCCGGTGTACACGAGACAAGCTTCTGCCTCCTGCCAAGTAAAAGGAAGCTCAATTACTGGGGTACTTGTACATGCAATATTGTTGTAATGACGACTGTATTGCTGTATATTTGTAATGACGACTGTA
Source organism: Trinorchestia longiramus (assembly GCA_006783055.1). Taxonomy (NCBI): domain Eukaryota; kingdom Metazoa; phylum Arthropoda; class Malacostraca; order Amphipoda; family Talitridae; genus Trinorchestia; species Trinorchestia longiramus. The sequence goes on from VCRD01002121.1 coordinate 10,454, forward strand.
TTGCTGTATATTTGTAATGACGACTGTATTGCTGTATATTTGTAATGACGACTGTATTGCTGGATATTTGTAATGACGGCATTGCAGTTTACAGACAGATGTCGGTACTGTGATATTTGTAATGATATTCGTGTGCAATATTTGATTCACAGACGGATGTTGCTGCTGTCATATTTGTAATGAAGTTGTTATTGCGATTTATTGACTAATGTTGCTAGTGCAATTTAAGGACAAATCTCTGCAATAAGATATTTGTAATCACGGTATTGTAATTCATCGAAGAAAAGTTCGTTGCTGCATCGAAGTTTTTCGCAGAAATTTTAATGCTCGAGTGAAATTTTCATGTTAAGATCTAAATACGTAGGAATAAAGCATTACTCTTTAATTCTTTTTATCTTGTGTTGAACAAGTGTGGCAGCAATAAAACAACTATAAAATCATGTAGTTGAGTCTTCTTCTAATGAAAATCATATAGTAAAGACTACGCTCGGATGAAAACACAATTATAATCATATATAAGCACAATTACACTTACACAAGGATAATTATAATCAGAAATGGGTGCAATTATACTCATGCATGAGCACAATTATGATCATATATAGGCACAATTGTACGTTCACATGAACACAATAATAATCATATATTGGCACACTTATACGCTCACACAAGTGCAATTATACCCTCACATGAGCACAACTATAACCAGAAATAAGTGCTATTATAATGGCACATATTATGTTCATAGGCCATTTGAGGTAGACAACCTGTCATCATCACTGGCCGTCATCTGCCTCAGCTCTGAGGCTCGAGGCTCCTATGATGTCACCAGTAGCTGACGTTCATGTAAAGCATTATTCTGCTTGCGTTTACCCTTTCTTAAATGAAATTTGAAAACAGACTTAAAAAATATTAGCAGTTATTTTATTAATAAATGGACTACTCCTAAGACAGTCGGCATATTGCGATTCACTGATGTGCATTGCCTCGAAGCAGTTCTTGACTGCCAATAAACACGTTGGAATGCGTCCAGAAACGTGTACAGTTTGAATAAAACGAATTTTCCTGAAGTGTAAGATGTATGTAACGTCATATATGAGAGTACTGACACCAACTGATACAAAGATGAGTTACTTTATTCACTGTTCACTTACACCAGATGATAAGATCAATGCATGGTGCAATTCTACGTACATTATATCAAACGAATGAAAGAAATACAATGCGTAATTCACAATCCGTTGAAACCACCTGATGAAAAGATACACAGTGTAGTTGTACAAACAGTTGCAATTGTACAGTTGTACAGTTTCAATTGGAAGAGAAATGTATTGCATTATATGTGTTCTCGATTGCATTTCGTATATATTATAACTATGTTTCCAATTCAGTGTAATACTTCCCTTTCCTTAGGAGAGTGGATTTACGAACTAAATCTTGACTGAAAGGTAAATGGCAATTGAGATGTGACATTTCCTAACCCAAATCCTGTTCAATTTATTAACGTGAATCAGAACATCACTGAACTTTGTTGTTGAGTACGGTACATGAAAAAGCATGAGCTTTAAATTAAAGGCAGGCTTGTGTGAACAACCCTGAGAGGAGCTATCGGAGCACAAAGTTCTGCGAATGAAAAGTAATGAAAACTAAGTTAGAGAATCGGGCGACAGAATTGCTGCCGGTGCTGGTGAGCCAATAGCGGCATCGCAAGTCCGTGGAGTTGTATCGGTATGTCAATGTTGTCCCTCCTGTTTGTCGTCTGGGTGTGGGCACCCACGTCTTGTACGACATAGTGTGGTTGTATACGACATAGTGTGGTTCTATACGACATAAGTGATTATTGTATACGACGTAGTGTGGTTTCTGTATACGACATAGTGTGGTTGTTGTATACGACATAGTGTGGCTGTTGTATACAACACAGTGTAGTGACTGTACAACAGTGTATTAACTCTACAACACAGTGTAGTAACCGTACAACACAGTGTAGTGACTGTGTAATATACAGCACAGTGTAGTGACTGTGTAATATACAACACAGTTTAGTAACTGTGCAATATACAGCACAGTGTAGTGACTGTGAAATATACAACACAGTGTAGTGACTGTACAATATACAGCACAGTGTAGTGACTGTACAATATACAGCACAGTGTAGTGACTGTAAAATATACAGCACAGTGTAGTGACTGTACAATATACAGCACAGTACTTACTTAGGAGAACTGGAAATTACGTTAAACTATGCTAACTGGGAACACAATCATACGCATGTTTCAAATAAGTAACACTTTCAACTAATGAAAGGTCGCACTTATTATTAACGGACACTGTACAACATAATTAAAATTAATCTTTTTAACTTATAATATAACTATAATTTTAATTAAATCAGCTCATTATAATTCATTTCCCGGCTATAAGAGTGAAAAATGAGCTTGGTTTCATTACAATAGCAGGATGCAGCGGACTCTTCCGAACACTGCTGACAACATCACTAGAATGCCTCGTATGTTATTCAGGTGCTTCACAAATAGTCTGAAGCTGCGACACATTCAGGAAAATCTGAAGATTTCGACCCTGCGCTTCCGCAACGTGAGCTGCCGCGTATGCTAATGAAGGCCACGGACAGCTGCCCGTGTTGAGGTTTAGGTAATATTTAAATGCTTCGCTTTGTCTCTTTCCTGGAGAAACGTGACCTTTTCGTGTGTACTGTACATGTCAGTGCAGGTCTTGACACGTCTGTGTGACATATGCTAGTGGGGAGGATGAGGTCAGGTGTGTGCGAGTACTTTAAGGGCCTGCATGGAGCTTCCTGTGAGTAGATCAGATTGAGATGAATTGAGGAAAGTGAAGGATGGAGGAGGACGGAGGAAATTGAAGGGGGATAAAGGAGGAGAATGAAGGATGAGTGGGGAGAAGAATAAAGGGGAGAAAGGAAGACAAGTACGGCCATGCGCAGACATGGTTGGAAGGAGACGATAAAGGATGAGGAGGGAGAAGGATGGAGGAAGGTGAGTAAGGAAAAGGATGAAGAAGAGAAGGGGGAGGGTCGAAGATGAGTCAAGAGAAGAATGATGGGAAAATGTGGAGGAGGAAAGGGGAAGATGAATGGGGAGAAGATTGGAGGAGGGTGGAAGGTTAGTAGTGAGAAGGTTGGATGCAGTTGGGGCATTGCATCAGTTTTGGTTTCAAATTTAATTAATACTTGTGGTTCCTGGTCTACAGTATTGGACCATTTGTTTTCCGTGGTTCACTTCTGTGTTAACTGTATAACAAATAAACTATTTTTGAATGAACAAAATATCGCGTGAATTACCACTTATCTTTTCTAGTTTGTCATTCATGGAATTTCACTTCACTTTGGAACGAAATATTTAAATATACGATTCAAATGAACAATTTCTAAAAAAATCAAAAACACCAGAGGAAGACCCAAAATATTGCTCTTTTAACCAGCCTGCCCGCAGTTTATAATCTACCTACAAAACCAAGCCTCATGAGGCGGCACCTATGTTTAGAAGCCCACTAAGATTCTCCATTGAATGTGATCTCAGACTCACATTTGAGTTCAATAATCTTATCACATGGGACACCTCTCTTGTCATGCATTCATGTATCGGCCTACTTTGTCTAGACTTGGGACTCGCATCGCACTGTATTATTCTTTCCAGTAAAATAGATTCCTCATACTATCTTGTTATTACAATGAAATTTATTAAATGAAATTTATATGAAAAAATTGTACAGCGGCACCCTCACTGCTCTCACCAAGCTTTACATAGCGAGATGACATTCTATTTATTTTTCGACCATGTTGTCGGTTTTGATTTCATTCATTGTGTAAGGGGTGGTCTAGCTTGATATCTTACTTCTACATACATTTCTGAGGTCATTATTTATTAGAGGAATTTTACGAAAAAACGCTTCTCATTTCTCTTGCACTCGGAGTTGTATTGTTTTGCTGGAAAATTTTGTATATCCTGAACAAATATCTCCCATGGAGAGAAGTTATTATGTATTTCATGTAATATGTTTCCCAGACATAATTAAAAAAGTTGTGTCCGCAAATAACTCAAGGGGGCGATAGACTCTTGTACAACAGCAACGCATTAGTAGAAGTTGTGAACAAGTACATGAACGTAAACAATGTTAGTACGTATGTACATGTACATACATACTGCACACAAGGTATGCAGCACACACGCACATGTTCACAAGGTATACAGTACACACGTACGTGTGCATGAACAAAGTGTGTGCACAAACAATGCCAGCACGCCAGTACAAGCACACAAACGATGTCAGTACACAGTTACATCCACACAAACGATGTTAGTTCACAATTACATGTACACAAACGATGTGACTAAACAAATCAAGCACACAAACGATGTCAGTACACAATTACATGCACACAAACGATACCAGTACACAATTACATGCACACAAAGTATGTTGCACAATGACCTGCTCCAGCGAGCTGTGGTGCGTAGAGTCGCACGCAGAAGAGATAGCGCGACTTTAGGTTCCGTGAGAGGATGATATCAAGAGAGCAGCTTTGTGACGACTTCTAATATCATCAGCACTATTTTATTGTCCAGGAAACCTCGTCAGGACCTCCAACAGTGTCTGTGAGCTCAGGGAAGAGGATTTCGTGGATGTCTGGGACTGGATTACTTAACGAACTTAGTGAAGTGAACTTTGTTATTGAGTTCTGTGCCGTGAGTGGTGATGTCGTGTAGCTGGATGTTGGTGTCGTGTGGTGTGCTTGATGATGGTCTCGTGTGGTGTGCTTGATGTTGGTGTCGTGTGTCTTGATGGTGGTGTCGTGTAGCTGGATGTTGGTGTCGTGTGGTGTGCTTGATGTTGGTGTCGTGTGGTGTGCTTGATGGTGGTGTCGTGTAGCTGGATGTTGGTGTCGTGTGGTGTACTTGATGTTGGTGTCGTGTGTGCTTGATGTTGGTGTCGTGTGTGCTTGATGTTGGTGTCGTGTAGCTTGATGTTAGTGTCGTGTGTCGTAATGGTGGTGTCGTGTGTCGTGATGGTGGTGTTGTGCCGCTGAATGTTGGTGTCGTGTGTGTTTGATGTTGGTGTGATGTTTGCTTGATGTTAACGTAGAGAAATTTATTTTACTGACGCTCTAAGAACTTTAGAATTTGTTTTCCCACTTTATTTCAGAGCTCATGACGAAAAGTGTTATTTCTCTCCTAGATAATCTGAAAATATACAGCAAAGTAACAAAAATTTCAGGAAAAAATTTTGAAGGAACGCTGAATTTTGTTGCATTGCCTTGTACAAACCAGGAATATAATAATAATAATAATAATAATAATAATAATAATTGTAGCCTTTTACTTGCTGTAAATTTGTTTGTTGGTAGATTTTGTATCTTCATGTTTTGTTGAATAAAAACGCAATGTGCCTCTAGACCGACAGACTACGTTAGGACTTTGTTCAATCCCTCGTGGTTGCTGAACTACGTCACTGTGTTAAGTACTGAAAATACAAGAATGCCTCGAAAGCGAGAGAATTTAGGAGTCTTTCTCTTGTCAATAACATCTGATATTTCACAATGTTTTTGTGATACGAATGTGTAAAAAGGCTAAAATAATAAATTGCCTTCTAGTATGCAATTTCTTCTTTATAGTAAAACGACGTATTTTCCTTTGGTACTCAGAATATACTGTACTTACGTACATAACTCAATAAATGAAATCCAACGAAAGTATCACAAACATAGCTCAGCTCGTAAAATTTTAGTATGATTGTTGACGTGCTATTGATTGGTATGATAGGATTTAATGGATTTCCTACGTGCACACGATCCCGCTGCCGACATGGTTGACGCGGCTAGAAATACGGCATGGGACTTGGGTAAATAACCGAATAATTATCGAAGTAATTATCCGACCCAAGAATGGGCCAGAAGGTTCGTTCCTATAGCCTCATTCTATTCTTCTATTCTATTCAACCACCAGCTTCAACCACCAGCTTGGTCGACTAACCACCAGCTTGGTCGACTAACCACCAGCTTGGTCGACTGGTGAGCGAATCCGCTTGCGAGCGGGAAGACCCGGGTTCGAATCCCGCTGCCGCCATGGTTGACGCGGCTAGAATTACAGCATGGGACTTGGGTAACCGAGTAATTATCGAAGTGATTATCACACCCAAGAATGGGCCAGAAGGTTCGTTCCTATAGCCTCATTCTATTCTATTATCACCAGCTTGGTCGACTGGTGAGCGAATCTGCTTACGAGCGGAAAGACCCGGGTTCGAATCCCGTTGCCGACATGGTTGACGCGGCTAGAAATACGGCATGGGACTTGGGTAAACAACCGAATAATTATCGAAGTAATTATCCGACCCAAGAATGGGCCAGAAGGTTCGTTCCTATAGCCTCATTCTATTCTATTCTATTCTATTCTATTCTATTGATTGGCACGATAGGATTTAATGCGATTGTTGGCGTGCTATTGATTGGCATTATAGGATTTAATGCGATTGTTGGCGTGCTATTGATTGACATTATAGGATTTAATACGATTGTCGATGTGCTATGGATGCGCATGATAGGATCGAATAAGCTATTGAATAAAAAATTCAACTCTGTTCTTGATGAAATTTATTTTGATTTACGCGTGTTCAGGTCTGGGATTTCCCTGAGACTGCCGTTCGCTGGAGTAAACAAAATAAAAACAAGAATAAAGGAAATAAACTGGTAGGAATAAAAAGAAAAAAGAAAAACTGTGCGACATTTTTAGTCAAATTCAATGAAGATTTTGCAAGTTTTACCGAACATTCAAGCACCAACAAATGACTTGATACTTGCAATCACTTGAGGGATGTGACAGTGGAGTGAATGTTTTGAAGTCTATTTCTGAAGTCGCTGTAACAGTTACTGGCGTCACAGTGAAGCTCAACTCCATCAACGTGTGATGGAGGACCTTCATCAACTTTTCTTTTACCTTCATCAACTTTTCTTTTACCTTCATCAACTTTTCTTTTACCTTCATCAACTTTTCTTTTACCTTCATCAACTTTTCTTTTACCTTCATCAACTTTTCTTTTACCTTCATCAACTTTTCTTTTACCTTCATCAACTTTTCTTTTACCTTCCTCAACTTTTCTTTTACCTTCCTCAACTTGTCTTTCACCTTTATCAACTTTTCCTTTACCTCCAACTTTTTGTTTACCTTCATCAACCTTTTACTTGATTTACATCAAGTTTTTCCTTTACCTTCAAGTTTTTTCTTTACTTTCGTCACCGTTTACTTTGACCTTCATTGACTTTTTCTTTTATCTTCATCAACTTTTTCTTTTACCATTATCAACTTTTTTCTTTACCTTCATCAACTTTTCCTCTACCTTCATCAACTTTTCCTTTACCTTCAATAATTTTTCCATTACCTTCATCAACTTCTTCTTTTACCGTCATCAACTATTTCTTCTACCTTAATGAACTTTTTTCCTCACTTTCATCAACTTTTTCTTTCACTAACGTCTACTTTTTCTTCGACTTATGACCTTTATTTATCTTCAGTCAAGTACAACACTCGCCTTCAAGTAAATACAATACTCTTCTCTGAATAGATGTAACACTATCCTTTAAAAAGATACAACGCTTCCCTTGAAATAAATACAACACTCCCTTTTAGATAAATACAACACTCTCCTCTAAATAAATACAACACTCCCCTCTAAATAAATACAACACTCTTCTGTAAATAAATACAACACTCCCTTTTAAATAAATACAACACTCCCTTTTAAATAAATACAATACTCCCCTTCAAATAAATACAAGACTGCCCTTAAATACTGAAGAATACTCTACATGAGTACATGAGAGCAAAGTCTACAGAAAATTGCTTCGCTCAGCTGCGTCCCGCTCACGGACCTCTGAATTAATGTGAACGCTTGTCCTCCCTTGAGAACCACGCTTGATAGAGGCTGCTTCTTTGTTTTGTGATGCTTTCCGTCTCTCTCTTGCTGTTCTCTTTATGTTGCACCAGCATGACTGTATGTTACGCAAGAAACTAGACAGTTTCCGTGGAAATTCCAAGACTTAGATTTGACTAATTAAAAATTATTATAAAGATAAATGTAATGAAGATTTACGATGAATAGTTGCGTTTTAAATGAATATTTTTCATTAATATATATATAAAACTTTCATTCTGTATCTTATCTACCGATAAAATGACCCAGATAGTACCCGTTGAAATTCCTTAGTTTAAAAGTGATAAAATTACGATCTATGAAATTAAAACATTTTTCAGTTTTACCCGTGGTACTATCGGAATCAGAATATTTTTCATGAATATTCAGAATTTCCATTCTGTATCTTATCTACCGATAATATGGCCGTATAAGAGAAGAAAGCTAATAACGGAAAAAAATGACGTATTTTACAGTGATCCGCCGTCTTTGGTATCCCCAATGCAATGCTTATAATACATGTATCCCCGTTCTGATTTCAGTTCAGTAATATTATAGATAGGAAATAATAAGACGGACACACATAGATAGATAGATAGATAGATAGATAGATAGATAGATAGATAGAGGGAGATACACCGTCTATTATATAAGTATATATTCCTCATCAGTGAGTTTCATTTGGTAACTCGTCTATTTTAAGGAGTTGGGAAAAAGTTTGTCATTGATTTGGGTTAAGACGTGATTTTTATAATAATTCCTGCGTTCATATCAGTCTAGACAACAGTTACTCATATTTTGGTTCTAAGAAATCATGTTTTTTTATCCCAATAATGCAGGGCTTGTATTCTTGCTTCAATAAATATTTCCTAGACATCAATAGTCTAGTTTGCGTTGAATTCTCCTATCAAATTGAATTGAACGTTCCATGGTGATTATCAACATTTTCTTCAGTGTCTTAAGTGCTGAGTGTGATGACACTACTGCAACTGATGTCCATGTGCATGATGCCATTGTTACAGCTGATGCCCATGTGTGAGATGACGTTATTTCAGCTGATGTCCATGTGCATGATGCCATTGTTACAGCTGATGCCCATGTGTGAGATGACGTTATTTCAGCTGATGTCCATGTGCATGATGCCATTGTTGCAGCTGATGCTACATAATGTGCAAGATGACATTGTTGAAGCTGATGCCCATGAGCAAGATGACATTACTGCAGCTGATATCTACATGTATTTCATGTATTTATTTATATACATGTACGTATATACTGCATATGTATACAGTATGTACTATTAAGAATATATGCCATAAGAGTAGGAGAGGCTTTTCAGTCCCCTCACTACAAGCCTCTTCCATAGAATATACAAAATATTTGTTGACTAGAGCAATAAACTGAATTTCAGTATTTCCCGCCTGATAGAAAAAACAGCAGAAACTGTGTCAAAGATACGGAGTCAAGCTGAATTATTTTGTGTATTGAAACGTCTATATGCTAAGAAAAGTTTCTCTCGCGAACTAATATGTATGTATATTAATATAGAGATGCGTATAAATGTATAAATGAACATTCTCGTACAAATATATAGATATTGTTGAGGAATTTCCTCAAAGAATCTTCAGTTCTAGCTTATTTGTATTCTGTTGGTGTAAGAAATACTCTAAGCCGAGGAATGTTCATTGCCACGATATTGTTATGACTTTATTAGGGTAGTTTTATCGTACATATTAACGTAACAGATTTTTACTGTATTCCTGCGTTTCCAAATTTTTGAATGAGCCCAGGCCTTTGGAAGCCTGAAAAGAATACGAGTTTCGAATTACCACTCAAATGTTATGCTCGTGCCCTCGATGATTGTTGTCTGGGCTTGCAATGATTGTCATCTGGGCTTGCAATGATTGTCATCTGGGCTTGCAATGATTGTCATCTGGGCTTGCAATGATTGTTATCTGGGCTTGCAATGATTGTCATCTGGGCTTGCAATGATTGTCATCTGGGCTTGCAATGATTGTCATCTGGGCTTGCAATGATGGTCATCTGGGCTTGCAATGATGGTCATCTGGGCTTGCAATGATTGTTATCTGGGCTTGCAATGATTGTCATCTGGGCTTGCAATGATTGTTATCTGGGTTTGCAATGATTGTTATCTGGGCTTGCAATGATTTTTATCTGGGTTTGCAATGATTGTTATCTGGGCTTACAGTGATTGCCATCTGGGCTTACAATGATTGTAATCTGGGCTTACGATGAACATCATTTAGGCTCACAGTGACTGTCCTCCAGTAACACTGATTGTTATTTGGGCCCACAATGATTGTTATTTAGACTCATAATGATTGTCATCTTGGCCCACAATTGACTCATCCGGGTTTTCAATAATTGTCATCCTGCCTGACAATGATTGCTTTTTAAGGAGCAACCATCATTGCGTATTCGAAATGAGGATTCTAATTTCTATTCAAAATTTTCTTCTATATTTAGGGACCTTTTTTTATTTTTCTCAGGGAATTTTGTTCGATTTCTTAGGGACTTCTTTCTTCTTTAAGAAAAGGCTCTAGTTTCGTGAAGGTGAGGGAAATGCACGTGAAGGAAATGAGATGCACGTGAAGGAAATGAGATGCACGTGAAGAAAATGAGATGCACGTGAAGGAAATGAGATGCACGTGAAGGAAATGAGATGCACACGAGGGAAATGAATGCACGTGAGGGAAATGGGATACACGTGAAAGAAATGGGATGCACATGAGAAAAATGTGATGCACGTGAGAAATAAGACGCACGTGAGGGAAATGGGATGCACGAGAGGAAATTAATTTACACGACTAAACCATGAATCTCATCTGCAAGGTAGAGGGTGGGGCATATCTCCTGTTACGTTTCTAAATCAATTGAAATAATTATTGTTTTGGAAATATCATCCAACGCAATTCTATGAAATTAATTATCAAGTTGAAGCCTGTTCTACTACTTGCCAGAGTGTCAAAGTTCTAAAGTTAAAGTTGAATAGATGCTGAAAGAAAATACACATAGAAGTGTAGTTTGTGCGGCCATTAAAGACTTCGCTAAAATGCCTCACAAAGCAGTGAGCACAAAAGGGATGCATTTTGAATATTTTTTTAGTAGTCTCAGATTATTAAATTGCTTGCCATTTGTTAGAATAAGACCTTGATGTAAATGTTTTTTTTCAATAAAAAAATTGTTTTCGTTATGTAACAGTATTTTTGCCCTACCCTGTAAGGCACCATTTACTAAACCACCTCATCAGCAACATAAAATATTTATTATTGGCCTTCTTTGATGAATGTTTCAAGTTGTTGTCCCTTTTTTGAATTTGATGTGAAATGTAGGACATTTGATTTTTGATTTCAAGTTACGGGTTTGATTAGGGTGCCTCTGTTCATTATTAATTATTCTGGTCGGAAAAAGTTGGTGCAGAGGGTGAAAAGTGCAAACATTTCATTCATATATTATCCTTTTAATGTTATACATTCTACTTCAAAATAAATGAAAAAAAAACAAAGATCAATAATTAATTTCGCGTACAAATAAGCATTTCCCCTGCAATTCACCTAATCTTTGATGACGATCTCTGCATATTTCTAGCAGTGCTTGGAAGACGACTGTGCGTTGTTTGCTTGTTGGTCCGAACTTTGTACGACTTTGATTAATTTTTACATTGTTTTCTGCTTCGTCGTTCATTTTCCTGTTGTTACTGGTTTGAAAAATTCCTTTTAAATGTTTTGGTAGAAACGATAACGTTGTTTGTTCAGGATTTGAATGAAAGCAATACATGCACTAGTTTCAACACACTTGATCCTGATGTTCATCACTCTCACACTCTGGTTTGATTCTTGACTCTAGTTTGTCGAGTTGCTTCTTGTACTACTAGTTGTTACTTGTACTACTAGTTGTTACTTGTACTACTAGTTGCCACATACACTACTTCTTGTTACTTACACTACTAGTTGTTACTTGTTCAACTAGCTGCTACTTACGCTACTAGTTGTTACTCACACTACTAGTTGTAAACTTGTGCCACTAGTTATTACTCATACGCCTTGACATTCGCTTCAAGTATAATAGATGTAATCTTCAAACACTGCTGTTCGTTTAGATCATTTTTTGTTCCTTATTTTCAGCTGTTAACAAAGTTTGTCCTCAATCTGGGATTAGCTGTCAGTTTCGGCAAGCAAATTGTGGCCTTGTGTTGATCGCTGTACTAATGGCAGCATGTCATTGTGAAATTGCAGCCTAAGTGAACTGTCAGATGTTTTCCAAGAGTTGGTAAGAAATTATTCCAGTATACTACACATTTCAAGGCATCGTTGAATTCTAAATCTTGTGCAGCTCTTGTTTCAAAAGTCCTTAGTTTGCTTTCTATTAATGCATGTATTTGCCTTCCTTATTTGAATACCAGCTTTCCTCTAATGGTTGCCTTTTATCATTGCCTAATTCTGTTTTCAAATTACTTTTTTTTACTTTTTACCTTCCTGCACTTCCTACCTTCCTCCACTTCCTACCTTCCTCCACTTCCTATCTTCCTCCCCTTCCTACCTTCCTACCTTCCTCTCCTTCCTACCTTCCTACCTTCCTCCACTTCCTACCTTACTCCACTTCCTACCTTACTCCACTTCCAACCATCCTCCACTTCCTACCTTACTCCCCTTCCTACCTTCCTCTACTTCCTACCTTCCTCTACTTCCAACCTTCCTCCACTTCCTACCTTACTCCCCTTCCTACCTTCCTACCTTCCTCTACTTCCTACCTTCCTCCCCTTCCAACCTTCCTCCACTTCCTACCTTACTCCACTTCCTACCTTACTCCCCTCCGTACCTTTTTCCATCGCTCGGCTGCTTTCATTGTTGACCTTCGAATAAGTCCGTCGATGACATGCAAATTTTGGACCAGAGTTCGCAGAGTAGCTTTGGCTTTTCATTTCGCGCTCTCGTTTGCTGAAAACTTGTTTACTCAGCTAAGAAAGACCTGCTATTCCACTGTTGAATGAATTCAGTGGGCGTTCTCACCTTCATTTCAATGCAAGATTTACGAGAGCATTAAGAACCTCAAGGCAAATCAGAACTTGAGTTAGGTTTGTGCATCTATCCTAGTAAATAAGGTAATTTTATTCATGTTCGAAAAATATAATGGATACGAGTTTGTATAAACAGTTGTGTGAATTGAAACATGCGTATTTATGTATCATTTGAAAATTATTTTTATCATTCAACCACTAAATTATTTCTGTACACTAAATTTGACATTGTATTTTTTTTTCAACAAATAGCTTGTGTATTAGTTTGTTATGATTAGCCCCAATAACACTTTGAACTACCTTTGGGCTTGCAGTTAACAATTCCTGCATTCAGAATTTGTCCACGCGTTAGAAAAGTGTTCCGAATTTTTTTTCAAAATTCGATGACTTTAGAGTCATCGCTGTGTGCATGAAGTCTGAATATCTATTTGCACTTACGCTACCACCAAGCAAATAACTACGGTGTATTAATTTCTACCCACACTACAATTGAACAAATAACTCTACGGTGTATCGATTTCAACTTTCACTACCATGAAACAAATAACTCTACGGTGTATGGGTTTCAATTTTCACTTCCATCAAACAGATAACTCGACACGGTGTATCGGTTTCAACTTTCACTACCATGAAAGAAATAACTCTACGGTGTTTCGGTTTCAACTTTTACTATCTTCAAGTAAATATTTCTACGGTGTATCGGTTAAACGTTCACTACCATGAAACAAATATATTTTGGATGCTACTGCACTGCACTTTGATTTGATGTTCCTCATGGGTGTCTGGAGTGACGCTGTCAGCAGGCATTGTGTTTGTCCTCGTCAACTCTCTTCAACTTGAGACAGCTCGTTTGCAACTTCACAAAGGATGAAAGTGATTTTCTGTGTCGTAGTTGTGAATGAATAGTAAATGAACAGTAAATAAATTAGATTTAGAATAAAATAATTACATCAAAATGATTTAATAATTATAAAACAATTAGCATTAGATTCATAGAGTAGATTCATTAGATATGTTATAAATATAATTCATTCATATTACTGGCGAAATTCAAAGTCCTATATTCACATTCCTCAAAAAGAACGGACTGTCAGAATTACATGAGTACTGTGTACAGTGACATTACTTGCTCCCGGTCCTTGTTGGAGGTCGGAATATTGTGTGTGTGTGGGGGGGGGGAGGGGGAAAGTGAGGAGGAAACTCCCTTTCAGCAGTTTTGAAGAAATCTCTTCCCGATAAAAATTTCCAATCCCTGACTTCGACCCCCTTTCCCTCCCTCCTTGTCGCTGGGCTTTTGTGTTGCGGACTGAGCCATCCTCGTTCATGTGGCTTAATTAGGTCACATTGTGTCGTGCCGTATTGTGGCGTATTGTGCCGTACTATTTGTGCCATGTTCTTTCAAAATATACTTCATTCTAACGCACTGCACAAGGTTCTAGCATATTGTACCGCATTGTGCTACATTCTACGAATTGTGCCTTGTTTTAGCACATTGTGCCGTATTCTACCATATTGTGTCGTATTCCATCTCATAATGTCGTATTCTAACATATTTGGCCATTTTTTTAAAGCATTGAATCGTATTCTACTACATTGTGCCATGTATAACCACATTGTGCCGTACTCTACCAAATTGTGTCATATTCTATCTCATTGTGTCGTATTCTAACACATTGGGTCGTGTTTTACCGCATTGAGCTGTACTCTACCGCATTGTGTCGTATTCTTCTACATTCCCATTCTACTGCATTATTCCATATTATACCGTATTTTACAGCATTATGCCGTATTCTATCGCATAATGCCGTATTGTGCCGTATTCTACCGCACTGTGCCGTATTCTGCCACACTGCGCTGTTTTCTACTGGATCGTGCGGCATTCTACTGCATTGTGCCATATTTTACCGTATTCTACCGCATAGTACTCTATTCTACAGCGTTGTGTCATATGCTGCCACATTGTGCTATATTTTGCTGCATTAAACCGTATTCCACCGCATTGTACTATATTACGCCCTATTCTACAACATTGTACAGCACCGTACCCTATTGTATCCTACTATGCCGTATTTCCTCCCAAATTATGATGCACTTCATGAATATAAAGCCGTTAGTAGCCGCGCTTTTCAGCGACCGTAGAAAACTTTAGAAAAACTAACTAGAAAAATCCATTGAAAGTTGTGAACTGGGCCTCGCTGTGACGCTGTTGCCTAAGAGATGAGCAAGAAAATGCTTCTAATCTGTGCGCGCACTTCTGCACACCGTGCTGTGATCTCTGAACTGAAAGTAAATGATATTTAAAAGCGAAAATGCGTGTCGAGAATGAGAATGTGTGCCAAGAGAGAAAATGTGTGATGAAAGGGAAAATTTATATAGAGAGGGAGATGTGTGCCAAGGGAGAAAATGGGTGATGAAAGGGAAAATGCATGGCAGAAGAGAGAGGAGGCACGCTGAGTTATAATGCATGGCAGAAGAGAGAGGAGGCACGCTGAGTTATAATGCATGGCAGAGGAGAGAGGAGACACGCTGAGTTATAATGCATGGCAGAGGAGAGAG
The DNA here is from genome assembly GCA_006783055.1 of Trinorchestia longiramus. Lineage (NCBI taxonomy): Eukaryota > Metazoa > Arthropoda > Malacostraca > Amphipoda > Talitridae > Trinorchestia > Trinorchestia longiramus. The sequence continues at coordinate 25,989 of VCRD01002121.1, forward strand.
GAGGCACGCTGAGTTATAATGCATGGCAGAGGAGAGAGGAGACACGCTGAGTTATATGTAATGCATGCATGCCTGTCGTGAAAATTTTGATCGAGGTTGAGCATACGTTCTGAATGTGAACTCTTGAATTACCGGGATACTCAATGTACCCCCGAGAATAATGAGAGTACCCTCGGCAATGAGAGTACCCTCAGACAATGAGAGTACCCTCAGACAATGAGAGTACCCTCAGACAATGAGAGTACCCTCAGACAATGAGAGTACCCTCAGACGATGAAAGTACCCTCAGACAATGAGAGTACCCTCAGACGATGAAAGTACCCTCAGGCAATGAGAGTACCCTCAGGCGATGAAAGTACCCTCAGACAATGAGAGTACCCTCAGACGATGAAAGTACCCTCAGACGATGAGTGTACCCTCAGACAATGAAAGTACCCTCAGACAATGAGAGTACCCTCAGACGATGAAAGTACCCTCAGACGATGAGTGTACCCTCAGACAATGAGAGTACCCTCAGACGATGAGTGTACCCTCAGACGATGAGAGTACCCTCAGACGATGAGAGTACCCTCAGACGATGAGTGTACCCTCAGATATTGAGAGTACCCTCAGAAAATGAACGCCATAATTTCACCAAACAATGAATAAGAGAGGCTAGTGCCTGTATTTAGTTTTATTTATTACAAAGAAATGGGAAACTTCATTTCATTCATATGCTTGTTATGGATCCATTGTAATTATTTCTGATCATAGAGCTGTCAGTGGTGTGGACACTCAAATAGACGTGTTTAATGTTGTGCATAAACAGTTTCAAACAGACGTATTTAATGCTACGTAGGTCTTGAGAAATCATTTCATTTAATGCAGAAACTATCAGGATTACAAACATTGTTTTCGAAGTCTGTCACACCTTTAAATTGTATTTTCACTCCGCATTTAATTCTACACTTTTGGCATTTCTTTATTTGATTACATTTGGGCAACTGATGATAACGTTTGAACATGTGCCATCTAGCTCTTTTCCAGGGCAGTGAATTAGGCTTGTAAATTTTTACCCTTTAGAAATTAATGAAATTAATTATTTTTCCTCAGGATCCGTCTCTGGGTCTCGCAGCTTACCTGGTTCTCGCCGCTTCCTCAACGCCGACCCAAACCACCAGGTCAGACTGCCAGCATAGCAATTACTGTAACTTGCAGTGACCCAAACCACCAGGTCAGACTGCCAGCATAGCAATTACTGTAACTTGCAGCGACCCAAACCACCAGGTCAGACTGCCAGCATAGCAATTACTGTAACTTGCAGCGACCCAAACCACCAGGTCAGACTGCCAGCATAGCAATTAACTTGAGTGGTGCCACTAGCAAGTTTCAAGCGACATTCAGGTTTGGTTAGGTTAGCTTCAGGCTTCACTAGTAAGTTTCAGGCAACATTCAGGTTAGGATTACTGATTGCAGGTTAACTCCAGGTTATGCTACGAGATTGCAGGTCAACTTAAGATTTGACGAGCTGACTTAAGGTTACCTTCTGGATAAACTAACTGGTTTCAGGTTACCTTCTGGATAAACTAATGGGGTTCAAGTAAACTTTAGATTAAACTACACAGAAGGCTTCAAGGTAACTTCAGGTTAGACTGACCGACTTCATGTTAACTTTAGGTTACACTAACTAGCGTTAGGGTAACTTTAGGTTAGACTAACTTGCGTCAAGTTACCTCCAAGTTAAACTAACTAGCTTCAAGTTACATCCTGGTTAGACTATCAGGCTTCATATTTAATGTATGTTATCTCCAGGTTAGACAAGCAAAATTTCAGAACATCGTCTCGAAGTGAAAGTATTTTTCAATGAAGAAGCTACATGTCTGAGGTATTCCTGATGAGCCTTGGTCCCAAAACGGCATCCTCTCTTCAGGAGGCTGGGTGCGGGAGGTACAGGAGGAGAACTTAACAATATCAAGAACAAACCAGCGAGGAATCCCGGGTTTCGTACTTTAGCTACCAAAAAGAGTTCTATCAAATAAAAATCTAGTCATCTGTAATCTTATCATAAAAAGAGGGTACCGAAAAGGGAAATCTGAATTTTACTGGAATTAGATTGGAAATTGTAATTTCCACTAGGCTGTTGAGATCGACATAGTGCAGTGTCTGTGTACAGGGAGCCGTGGTGGGGCTGTGTGGGTGCCCATGACATCGTTTCTTTGCCTGTATTGAGGTAGTGTAAGTGTTCTGTTTATTTACGACCGCCTCTCTAGTTTAATATTACTTACTATTTAATGTTCATTACTTAATAATCAATATACAAATTTCAGTGCTTATATATAGTGCTTAATACTCAATACTTTAAAGCCAGCGCTCAACACTCAATTTTTAACACTTATTGCTTTTGAATACGTGGAAGCTGTTCTTATTTGTAGGTGTCAATATATTTTCTAAGCGTTGGTAGAGGCTGGGACAGGCAAATATGTCGTTTACGTGCTACAGTGAGTTACTGGTGCACTAACTGTTAACTTTTTTATGCATAGCGTAAACCCCTTCTTGTTATTCAGTTTTTACATGTATTCATTTAAGACAGACGCGTGTATTCATTGCATAAGCCCATATTTTCATTCATGTGTTCACACGTATTTATTCATGTGTACACACTCACTCATTTACGTGTAAACACTCACTCGTTCACGTGTTCACACGCATTTATTCATGTATAAACACTTACTCATTCACGTGTACACATGCACTCACCCCTGTAGATTGAAACAGTTTTAATAACCCCGAGACTATTATTTGTTTTTGGGTTGACAGTCTCACAAGTAGAAGAGCAGCCGGACGACAAAAAGTGGCGAACATGAATGTTAGCACATTCAAATTACCTAGTAAAATTTCTGTGCCTCTACACGAAGCCAATACAAACATAATCGCGAAAAACCTCGGCATAAATGCAGTTAATTTTTAAACGGTGTTCTTACACTCTAGCTGTCTGATGCTACAGAACTGCGAGTTTTAGCTAGTTGATAAATCGCTTTATGTCACGGATGGACTCCATGGACGAGTGTTTAATATGAGTCCAATGCTGCAACACTGCAGGTTTTCCCACTATTTCTAATCGGAATTCTGCTGGCTTACTCGTGGAAATGAATTATAATCCGTCGAGTTGTGTTATTTTGCTACGCCGAAGTGCACAGCTTTGATGACGCAAAGCGCTGCTCTCCGAACTAAGTTCATGGTCGGATAAGTTATTGATGAAACATGAAATCTTTAATTAATACTGTATCATCGCGAGCACCGCTTTACGTATATGAACTTGTGTTGAATTTTTTACCCGACGTCTAAAACTGTAGCGTTTTCTTTTTAATTTTCAAATATATATTTGAGACAACGAGTGTGTCTGTGAAATACTGATATTTTTTCATCTCCTATGGGTTTTTACTTTGAAATATCAACAAACAAAGCATTTGTATCATATCATATTAAAATTATAATACATCCATGAGAGCTATTCTTGCATGAACCGAATGCACATTTACATCGAATCTGAATAATTGGAGTGATGTATTTTTGATTACATATTTACTTCTACGTTGGTAATTTCAAAACTGGATCACAGCCAGCCTTTACTGTAAGCTATTTTTTCTGCACCAATGAATACAATCAGTATACTCCTTGCACCAATGAATACAATCAGTACACTCCTAGCACCAATGAATACAATCAGTACACTCATTTCATCAATGAATACAACCAGTACACTCCCAGCACCAATGAATACAATCAGTGCACTCCCTGCGCGAATGAATACAATCAGTACACTCCCTGCGCGAATGAATACAATCAGTACACTCCCTGCACGAATGAATACAATCAGTACACTCCCAGCTTCAATGAATACAATCAGTACACTTCTAGCTCCAATGAATACAATCAGTACACTCCCTGAACCAATGAAGACAATCAGTACATTCCCTGCACCAATGAATACAATCTGTACACTCCCAGCTCCAATGAATACAATCTGTACACTCCCAGCTCCAATGAATACAATCAGTACACTCCCTGCACCAATGAATACAATCAGTACACTCCCTGCACCAATGAATACAATCAGTACACTCCCTGCACCAATGAATACAATCAGTACACTCCCTGTACCAATGAATACAATCAGTACACTCCCTGCACCAATAAATACAATCAGTACACTCCCTGCACTAATGAATACAATCATTACACTCCCTGCACCAATGAATAAAATCAGTACACTCCCAGCTCCAATGAAGACAATCGGTACACTCCCAGCTCCAATGAATACAATCGGTACACTCCCTGCACCAATGAATACAATCGGTACACTCCCTGCATCAATGAATACAATCGGTACACTCCCTGCATCAATGAATACAATCAGTACACTCCCTGCACCAATGAATACAATCGGTACACTCCCTGCATCAATGAATACAACCAGTACACTCCCTACACCGATGAATACAATCTGTACACTCCCAGCTCCAATGAATACAATCTGTACACTCCCAGCTCTAATGAATACAATCAGTACACTCCCTTCACCAATGAATACAATCAGTATACTGCCTGCACCAATGAACACAATTAGTGCACTCCCTGCACCAATGAATACAATCAGTACACTCCCTGCACCAATGAATACAATCAGTACACTCCCTGCACCAATGAATACAATCAGTACACTGCCTGCATCAATGAATAAAATCAGAGCACCAGCGTACAGAACTGAAGTTGTGCGCGCAAGAAAGCCAGCCCCAGATTCTGTATTGGATAACTGCCTAATTTCCGATATCGAAACAAGGAACGAATACACCATAAATATTTGTCGTGGAATGTAGCCAGTCAATATGTTAAGGCGCTGCAGGGCCTCTGTTTAGACTGGGGCAGTTCTGCTTCAGAAGTTTATTTCGATCCAATATGGACTCCGTCCCAGTTCTTTTCCTGAAAGTGATCGACATATATAATGTTAGTACAATATTATTGGCCTATAAAAGATGTTAGTGTAATATTATTGGCTTATAAAACGCCTTCAGTTACGCATGAAGGATATTTTTTGTGCATTCACCTGCGCCTGCCGTGGGGTGCGGCATTACTCGTTTCCATTGAAGTTTGTATTGAATTTATATTGAATTTGCATTAAATTATGTATTGAATTTGTGTTGAACATGCATTAAATTTGTATTGAATTTTTATCAAGGTTTGTTTTTGATTTATTTTTTAAATTTGTATTAAAGTTTTCATTGTATACGTAATGAAGTTTGTAATGAATTTACATTGAAGTCTGCATTAAATTTGTATTGAACAGCATTGGAAATTTAAATTGAACTCATTTGAGGGACAATTTTTTCTCGCCGAGTTGGCACGTCATAGATATTTCACGGAGATTTGCACCTGCATTCTAGCAGTGAGCTGATGTTAGTGAAGATGTCTTATTGTATCATGTCTGACACGAGCAGCTGTTGTATCATGTCTAGCTGACACGTGCAGCTGTTGTATCATGTCTAATTGACACGTGCAGCTGTTGTATCATGTCTAACTGACACGAGCAGCTGTAGTATCATGTCTGACACGAGCAGCTGTAGTATCATGTCTGACACGAGCAGCTGTTGTATCATGTCTGACACGTGCAGCTGTTGTATCATGTCTGACACGAGTAGCTGCTGTATCATGTCTAACATGAGAGAGGGGTAAAGAATCTATTACGTTGTAGTAATTGAAATGAATTTTTTAAAGCTTTATAATCGTTACAATTTTGAAGAGAAGCAAGTCCACTTATCGTAGGGCAACTTTGACATAAAATCGTATAAATTGCAATATATATATATATATATATATATATATATATACATAAAGTGGGTTACGTTATGTCTCTACGAGTTTCCAGATTAAATTTTGATTTAGAATAAAAGAAACTTCCATTACAATGTATTTATAGATTACGAGTACATCCTTTCACCTAGAGTACCAAACGCGCGCCTGGATTCATTTTCTAGTTTTTTTATACTCGTCATAGCAAATGAGTTACATCTTGTTGCCGCTTAATTGCAGTAATTTTAGCTTAATGCAATTAAATAACTGACAAGTTGCTCCTTGAGAGTAATCAAACACTTGAAGATTTTGTACAGTATGAACTGTAGTTGTTATATTGGAGGCGACATGTAACTTTGCAGCTTATGATCTCAAGGAGTTCCGAATAATATCTGCAACACAGCACAAGGTGGCCTCCTAACTGTACAGTGCATGCACACTGCACGCACAGTACATGCACTGTGCATGTACAGAACATACACAGTGCATGTGCAGTAATTATACAACAGAGTGGAGACGAGCAAGATGTGCAATAACTTATTCAAGGGCTAAATCAGTTTTTCTCAGACTTTTGTAACTCGCGTCACATATATCAACCATTGAAAATGTCATGGCACACATACCCCAAACGTACTGTGAACTATGGAACATTATTATACTACAGTTATATTTTTTAAAAGATCTAAGCCTCAAAGGAAAAAATTTTAAATGCGAATAACAAAACTTACCTTTTAATTTGGTTCAAAATTTTTAGTGCTGGTTGTTTCCACTTGCCATTATTAATGTGAAACGTGTGCGTGGTGCTGTTTTGCAACCTCTTCAATGCTTGAGCGTACAGGGGATAAGCAGACTAGCATTTCTTCTTTAGTGGAGCGTAGTCTTTCTCTCTTTTTATTTATAGATTGTGCAATGTAGAGAACCCTAATTCACACAGATAAGAAGTGGAAAATTGCAAGAGGACTGCCAGAGCTGTATCTGATATGACTGGATATTCTTTTTTTGTGGAAATCCAAAAGGTGTCGATAAGGACCCCAGAATGTTTTATTTTCAAGCTGCGGTCACTTGAAATATTTGCTAATTCTTCTTCTTCATGTAATTGAAGTTCTTCGTTATGAGGAAAATCAATGAACGGATTTCGAATCCAGTCGTACTTTTCTGTGTTCAATGACGAAAAATAATGGTCAATGTTTTCTCCGAGTGTACACAAATGTTATGCTATAATAGGGATCATTTTCTTTTTGCAGTAGCTACGCATTGTAGGGAACATATCAGTTTCACCTTTTTCGACTCTGACCTTCCAAATATCAATTTTCTTTTTGAGAGATACCAATTTATCCGTTGAGCTGAGGATATTTTAATGTTGGCCTTGCATGCTACTGTTAACAGTATTAAGATGACAGAATATATGTGTCACATACTCCATTTTAGACATCTAAAAATCCCATTTGAGATAATTACAAAATCGTTCAATCTTTTCTTTTCCAAAAAATGCAATCAATTCATTGTGTAAATCATAAATACGAGCTAAGACTTAACCTTTCGATAGCCATCGAACTTCTGTATGCATAAGTAAGCGAACGTGATTAGAATCCATGTCTTTGCACAATGCTTCAAACATCCTCGACTTCAATGGCTTACTTTTAATGTAATTGACTATTTCAATAACTTGCTGCAACACCTCCTTCAAATCTTCCTGTGATACTTTTGACACTAGAACTTTTCGATGTAAAGAGCTATGTGTACAAATGACTTCTGGATTTTCTTTCTGTACTAGTGAAGTGACGCCTTTAATACTACCAACCATACATGGTGCTCCATCAGTGTAAATGCCAAAGCGAGACTTCCATCTCAAATTAATTTTTTCAAGGTAGCTTGTCACAACATCAAAAATATCCTGACCTTTACTAGTTATTTGCATCTCCTTACAGCACAAAAACTGATTGATGATTTTATCTCCATGAATGAAACGCACAAATACAAGCAACTGAGCACTGTTACTTATATCAGACGATTCATCAACTATTAAGGCAGATTACGATACTTTCATTAAGCTCTGTACTTTAGTTTCAATATTCGTTGATAAATCTGAAATTCTGCTTCCTATTGTATCCTTTGATAGGGGTGTTTTGTTTATTGCCGTTTCAGCTTTTTTTCCTAACATGCATTTAACCATCTTCCTACAAGCGGGCAAAATAACTGACTCAGCAAGAGTATGAAGTTTAGATTTCACTGTTATCAGTTCTGCCACTTCGATGGAAGCAAGTTGAGCTTTTTCTGATTTGTTCAAAGTTTTTTGGAAAAGGTTTTGTTGCTTTGTTTGCTGATCTAACAATCTTTGAAAATAGCCAACATCTTTATTTTTGAGATAGGAATGTTTAGTAGCGAAATGTCTTTCTAATTTCCCTGGTACCATCGATTCATTGGACAACGCATCACCACAAACAACACATGATGGACTTGGCTGCTCAACTGATCCAGTCCAGGAGAATCCTAACTGCAAATATCCATCCTTGTATCTTCGGTTGTGGTGAACTTTAGCTTTTTGTGCACTAGAGTTGACGGGTTTTGTCATTCGCTTGCTGTTAGTGGACTCACAATAGTCACTTAGTACTTTTCTTTTTATGAATTTATTCATTGATATTGAGTGGGGGAGTTATATTATAAAACTGTTAACACACATTGTCACTCACGTATTCCATAACAGACAGTGATAAACTAATTAGGTGGGAGCACAGTGGTGGCAGTCACGCAGCTGTGCTAGCTCTCAAATTGTTGTATGCAGCTTTAAATATAGTAGAAGAAACATTGAAAAATTTTCGAACTTGCGATATTCATAATATATGGCTTATATGCAGATAAAAGCACTTCGTTGACTTGATTTATTGTCTAATTCCCCTCGATAGTGGAGGTAAAATGATAGCAAACAAGTAATCTGAATTTAATGAAAGTTAAACGAAAATTATTGACATGACATGAACGAAAAGCTCGTACATTGAAGTAAATGTAGATCTCTATTTGTTCTCAAAATAAAGGTTATAATTGAAGGCGTTTCAAATGATTATGATAATAAAGTGCCATACTGAAATCCACAATGTTTTTACAATAACTACAGTACAATTTAGTGTTTGTGGCACGGCTTGCAGTGCTTAACCTGATCTTTTAACTCACTAAAATTTAACATTTTGAATAATAATTTACATTCTTCGGGATTTAAGAGAAAATTAGTTTTAAACTTTATGAAAGGTATACATAGAAATTTGTGACGTCTTTTCGTTTCGTAGCACACTAAATTTGGTTTTGCGGCACACTAGTGTGCCGCGGCACCGTGTTTGAGAATCACTGGGCTAAATAATAGAGAAAGCGTTCGAGAATATGACCCTGATACAGAACTAGGCCGTATATAGACAACCGAAATACGTGTTGTGTCGTCGGCCTGTAACTGATGCAGAGATACTTTGTGTCTGTAGCTCTAACACACGACAGCTGGTGTGCGTGTGTATCTCTAATGCACAGACAGCTGGTGTGTCTGTAACTCTGACACACAGACAGCTCGTGTGTCTGTAACTCTGACACACAGCTTGTGTGTCTGTAACTCTGACACACAGAAAGCTCATGTGTCTGTATTTCAGACAGCTCGTAATTAACTCGCGTGTCAGTCTCATGGCCAGATCTCGCTTATTCCTGCCCCACCTGCTCTCTTCTCCTCATTTTTCCCCGCATTAGCACTACAAAACCGTTCCCTATCAAGAGCACTTAGGCCTGAACCCCCTCCTCTATCTTCTTCAGGGTGGGAGCGGGAGGCTTGAGTGCGGCATTAGATGCAGGAGAGTTGCTGATTAGATACGACAGCAGTGCTCTTGAAAGATATTATGTGGCTGACTGTACAGCAGTGGACTAAAAAGATATTAGTGTTGTTGGCTGTACAGCTGTGCACTCACTAGATGAGGGAGTGGTGCACTCACTAGATGAGGGAGTGGTGCACTCACTAGATGAGGGAGTGGTGCACTCACTAGATGAGGGAGTAGTGTACTCACTAGATGAGGGAGTGGTG
>VCRD01002121.1:35935-48104 GCA_006783055.1 Trinorchestia longiramus
CTCACTAGATGAGGGAGTGGTGCACTCACTAGATGAGGGAGTGGTGCACTCACTAGATGAAGGAGTGGTGCACTCACTAGATGAGGGAGTGGTGCACTCACTAGATGAGGGAGTGGTGCACTCACTAGATGAGGGAGTGGTGCATTCACTAGATGAGTGGTTCTCTAACTACTCAAATACATGTTTTATATTTTAGACAATGTCTTATAGAAATTTACTCAATCACACAAACCGCTGAACATTCCAAAAAAAAATCAATTTATTTTCTGAGCCAGCGACAGCTTTATCAACTTCACAAATTCACAGGTGCAAAGAAGTTTCGTTCGTTGACTTGATTATTTACACTCCTCATGCTCCTTCTCGTATTCTTTTATTATAAGTTTCTTTTACTAGCTGTGGAACATTGTCCTGCTGACTGAATTAATGAGCCAGGTCAGATGTTTTGGGTAAGTACACCATGAGTACCACACACAGATGCGTTCCAGGTTTAAGTTAGCATACAATTACTGCTACAGCTGCAGCAATGCACAATAGTTCTTGAAAATTGCACGTGTATGACGCTTGTTAGTGAAATTTCACCTGCGCTACTTGTTAAATTGTTGTTTGGAATTTAGTGTGCGGAGATATCCTGACTCCATGAAAATTTTCTGAACGTGCAGAAATATCTTGAATTGTTTACGTAGGCACGTGAATTCACTAGAGAGAATGGTTTCTGGATAGTTTTACTCTGTACCAGAAATAGGATGTTACATCTACTACACACGATCATTTTGGAGGTCAGGCCAAACCTAAGTAAAGGCAAATGGTTGCTTTCTATGTGCAAATTGAAGTTTAGTTCTCGGAGTCTGAAATTTCAATAGACAGAAGCTGAGCAACCGGTTGGCTTTACTGTTGAGGGAAGTTCTCATCAAATTTACTGCTAATTTATATAATTTCACTGCAAACTTATAAAATTTCAAAGGGTATTTGATTAATTTTTACTGTTCACGATTAATAAATTAGACCACATTTGAACTTGATGAGCTTTTTAAACAAACTTGAGTGCATACATTGATCTCATGCTGAATAATCTCGTGTCCATACGATACATGGAAACTCAGGCGCTGTAAATGAAGACAGACAACAAATATCATGTGTATGAATTAAATTAATAATTGATTTCCATTCCACTCATCGCTGCCCTCTGCACCCTGCATAGCTCAGACTTCGCTGTATCCTTTTAATTTTGGCATGGCTTCAACACGCACCTTCCCCTGACACACCGACTGGATGAGATTTCATACGACCACTTAAGAATACGACTGTTCAGGAATTCTTGCAACTATTGAGAATACTTACGACTTCTACGAATACCTACGACTATTTAAAATTACTTACGACGAATTAGGAATTTCTACGATCCTTCCAATCTCATCAACAGATTACCTTTAGCATCGTAACGATCCTTCCGATCTCATCAACAGACCACCTCTCGCATTGTTACGATCCTTCCGATTTCATCAACAGACCACCTCTCGCATCGTTACGATCCTTCCGATTTCATCAACAGATCAGCTCTCGAATCGTAACGATTCTTCCGATTTCATCAACAGACCACCTCTCGAATCGTAACGATCCTTCCGATCTCATCAACAGATCACCTCTCACATCGTAATTTCCCTCCCCCCCTAGATCGAGCCCCGGGATGTGATCACCTACGACTCAGACTCGGAGGCGACTGGGGGAGGCATGTCGGGGCGGCGGCGCCACGACGACCCCCAGCTGGGGGTAGCCCGCAACAAGCACGGCACTCCGCTGTACTCGCGTCAGGACATCAGAGAACAGTACTGCATCAACGACAAGGAGCTGCGGGCACTCGAGACAAAGAAAAAGCCTCTCTTCGGGTGCCTTGTTGCGCCCAGCCCTCAGGTCAGTGAGAGACTGTTGTCTTCTACTGGTACCCAGTAATCTGGTCTATGAGGGACTGTAGCGCTCAACTGGTACCCAGTAATCTGGTCTATGAGGGACTGTAGCGCTCAACTGGTACCCAGTAATCAGGTTAGTGAGGAACTGTTACCCTCAGCTACTACCCAGTATTCAGGTTAGTGAGAGAATGTTGCCCCCAACTGTTACCCAGCCCTCAGGTTAGTGAGAAATTGTCTTCAACAGGTACCTAGGATTTTTTTTCCGTGTACAGTGTAATCTATACCAGAGATTCTCTGATTGTATTCCCTGCAAGCCCCCGTGAAAGTCTGAGGTCTCCATAGAAAACATTTTCTACACATGATCTGACCCCGATTTATTCTGTAATACCCATATTATTACACTTATTCGTAGAAGATCATGTTCACAGTGTAATAGCATGGTCAGTGTGGCTAGGTTTCGAATCCTGGGTGGCTGGTGTCCCGCACGGAAATAGCGGTTCTGGGAACGGTAGTCCGTCGCTTGTTCTGATGGTGAGCGTATGCGATGGCTGGGTTCCCGTTAACCCGTAGACGAAAACATCGTATGTTCCTCCTGATCCCTTTGGTGTGTAATTGTAATTATTGCTCTACTGCAGTGCCTTATGAAACCTATTTAACTCTTTGCAGTGCGTTAATTTCAGTCGCTTGGTTTCTTGGTGTATTGTCATCTAGGGATGTACTACAGGTTTCTATAACGTACAGTACAGCTAATACTAAAATGCTATCAATTGGAGTACGAAGGGACTTGACTCTCGTTTTTTTACAGATTCTAATTCTTTTAATTTTTCAGTTGAATGCTTCCCGGCTTCAATCATAGAATGAGCATTAAAAAATAAAAATTTAGTTGGTATTCGCTTCAGAGCTTAATTTCTAATGATTTTTTAGAAGTATTTTTTTTAATTATGTTGTCTAAATTTGTATCTCTACATAATACTCCTCAATCTCCATTGAGACTGAATACACGCGTTAAATTGATTGTACGCGCTGTACCGATTGTACTCATACGGATTGTACGTGCTGTACGGATTGTACGCGACATATACGGATTGTACGCGCAATTCAGATTGCACGCACAATACAGATTGTACGTGCTCTGCGGATTGTACGCACTATGCAGATTGTACGTTCTATTTTGATCATAGGTTCTTTTGAATATACTCTCTCTTTTGATTATATGTCCTCTACTGACTATACGCGCTGTACTGATACACGCGCGTGTAATCAGCACAACACAGCTGGACCTGTTGCTAAGCCCTTACAGGGGAACTCCAGGTTCCAGTTCGGAAATTCATTCCTCTATTTGCCTGCTCGGCACGCCCGCCATTTACTTGAACAAGGTGTCGAGCCACGACGACATGGCGCTGGAAAATCATTTGCGACTGGAATCACTCCGGCTTCCAGTCCTTGGCCTTCGAGCAGGCCAGCCTTCAGACAAGTTTGTGCGTTGATTTAACGCGCGTATGTGAGTGACGTCAAAACGAGCAACTAAACGTGGAAACTCGTAAACTTATTGGTGTAAATTCATGTGCCTGGACGTGTGAGCACGCATTCCTGAACGTGTGAACACGCGTTCTTGAACGTGTGAACACGCGTTCTTGAACGTGTGAACACGCGTTCTTGAACGTGTGAATACGCGTTCCCATACGTTTTAACACACGTTCCTGGGCGTGTGAGCACACATTCCTGGGCGTGTGAACACACGTTCCTGGGCGTGTGAGCACGTGTCCCGGGGCGTGTGAGCTCGCGTTCCTGAACGTGTGAACACGCGCAGATGAGTGAAAATTTCTATTTTTCACACGGTAAAATGCGTCAATGCCTGTTTCTTGACTCGCTGGACCGCTTTGAGAGTACGATTACGCATTTACGTGCATGCAGAAACGACCACTAAACTAAACATGCTGAAGCGGCGCAGAATATTTGGTGGGCAGTAACATTCGACCTCGAAATGCTCAGCCGGGATGACTTAACTGATCATTGGATTTCCGTGAAATCGTCTTACTTTTTATTACAAACAGTTGCCTAGTTTGAAGTACTTACGACTAATAAGCTATTTTCGTTTTCATTAATTGAAGCGATCTGTTGAATAGTCTGGTTGTCATCAAATGATGACCAATGTTATTTGATTGGTTACATAGTTTCTATCAAATGGTAGCCTGGTTTCTATCAAATGGTAGACTAGTTTCTGTCAAATTGTTGCCTGGTTTCTCTCAAATGGTAGCCTAGTTTTTATCAAATGATAGCCTGGTTTCTATCAAATGGTTGACTGGTTTATATCGAATGGTGGCCTGGTTTATATCGAATGATAGATTGGTTTTTATCAAATGGTTGACTGGTTTCTACCATATAATCGCCTTGTTTATATCAAGTGGTAGCCTGGTTTCTATCTTTCAACCAAACGTCTAAATTTCAATTAACGAAAATAATACCTGATTTCTTTTAATATGTTTTGGAAGCAACATAAGGATTGTAGTTAAAATCGTTTCGCTATTTTTCTTACGAAATAGAACTTTTTCAATACAAAACTGATGTCAGTAGATAACTTTAAATTGATCGTTTGTTTCTTCTAATAAAGTGTTTTTATCTGTTATGCTATCGCTTGTTTCTTTTCATTTAAAGTTTTTTGTATACAAACTCGCGTGTTTCATTCTGTCTATTACGCTTTGTTTGTTTACCCGATAGCTCGTTTTTTTCTAAAAAGACTGCTTTCTTTCTTCTTAAAATATCACTTTTTTGTCGTAATGAAACGCTCATTTCTTCTAATAGAACTCTTTTTCGTTTAACGGACCACTTGTTTATTTCAATTTGTGGCATGTGGACAGACTCAGTAAAGGTCCAACTCAATTCAGTTCAATAGTTCTCTTCTTCTTAGACCGCAACGCAGGGGCGAAACTTCCTTCACAACTGCAACTGCCTCCCAAAGTCTAAGTTCCAACCACGTAACTCTTGACTCACTAACTCTGCCGCACATAGTTCTTGACTCACTAACTCAGCAGCACATAGTTCTTGACTCACTAACTCAGCAGCACATGGTTCTTGACTCACTAACTCTTCCGCACATAGTTCTTGACTCACTAACTCTGCCGCACATGGTTCTTGACTCACTAACTCTGCCGCACATAGTTCTTGACTCACTAACTCTGCCGCACATAGTTCTTGACTCACTAACTTTGCACCACATAGTTCTTGACTCACTAACTCTGCAGCACATAGTTCTTGACTCACTAACTCTGCCGCACATAGTTCTTGACTCACTAACTTTGCACTACATAGTTCTTGACTCACTAACTCTGCCGCACATAGTTCTTGACTCACTAACTTTGCACTACATAGTTCTTGACTCACTAACTCTGCACCACATAGTTCTTGACTCACTAACTCTGCACCACATAGTTCTTGACTCACTAACTGTGCACCACATAGTTCTTGAGTCGCTAACTTTGCATCACATAGTTCATGACTCGCTAACTTTGCATCACATAGTTTTTGACTCGCTAAATTTGCACCACATTGTTCTTGACTCGCTAACTTTGCATGACATAGTTCTTGACTCGCTAACTTTGCATCACGTAGTTCTTGACTCGCTAACTTTGCACCACGTAGTTCTTGACTCGCTAACTTTCACCACGTAGTTCTTGAGTCGCCAACTTTGCACTACATAGTTCATGACTCGCTAACTTTGCATCACAAAGTTCATAACTAGCTAACTTTGCACCACATCGTTCTTGACTTGCTAACTTTGTATCACATAATTCATGACTTGCTAATTTTGCACCACATAGTTCCTGACTAGCTAACTTTGCATCACATAGTCCTGGACTCGCTAACTTTACACCACATAGTTCTAGATTTGCCAACTTTGCACCACAAAGTTCTTGATTCACCAACTTTGCATCACATTGTTTTTCACTCGCCAACATTGCCATAACGAATTATTCATCATAAGTAAATTTGTGAGTGCATATCCATTTTTGAAGATAACAAACTACATATCTAATTATTAAAATCAGTTTTATTGTAACGCTGTTACAAGGTAGGGAGTAGTGCACAATGCAAGCACAGCTCACACACAGCGGCAACGACAAAGGAAATTTCTGGTCAGGATTTATTACCGTGGATTATTGGTCGGTGTTTGTCATCGCTGCTGTCAGTGTTGACGGGATTAATGTTGCTTCTGTCCTCCTTCAACTTTCTGATCAAACTGAGCGTGAAATTAATTTTACTGTCACCAGCGCACACACTAATAAAAGCATGGAACCATTCCCACTTTACAGTGGGATTGTCGAAATCTTCTATATGTTACCTTAGATTTTCCTTGCTCTACTCCCCATTCTGTATTTATCTTTAATTCAGCTGTAGAATTAACTAGGAAAGTGTGTGTGGGGAGCAAATATCCTCCCTGCAGATCCATATTGTACGTGTTATTTTATTGTTAATGTTTTCACGATTGCATGTATGCTTGCATGGGCTGCTGCTCTTGGAGATTCTTCGTCACTATCACGGATATTTTTTAACGATACAACTTTTTCACGTTTTCAGTTAACTGAACTAAAAATTTATTTCTTGAATTATGTTGACGTCAAATTCGTAATTCACTGCAAGTAGCAACGATGCAAATTATCAGAACTTCTTATTTTAGTATGATTACTCAATACTGAACTAATGACTTCGACTTGTTACCCCATTACTATTAACTGATTATTTATTTCCAATCATGATCTATTACTAATTACTGTTCACTGATTTCTGATCTGATTACTGATTTTAGATTACTAATTCTGATCACCAAATAGTAATGACTAACTACTTATTACCAATTATCGATTGCGAAATACTGATTACCAGTTACTTATTACTACTTACTGGTAACTAGTTACTGATAACTTATTATTGATCATCGATTACTCATTGCTTGTATTAAAATCTTCCAACACTTTATGTATTTTACACTGGTGTATCGTACGTTTTTTGGAGCTTGTTCTTTATTTTGAATTTTTTTCTGAGTATCGCGAGAAATATTTTAAAAATAGTCTTTTTCTCAATTTTCCGTTTTCTGATAATTATTTTACTAATTCATATTGATCAAAAAATTTATTCTACCGATCCTTCTTTGCATCATCTACCAGAGATTGACGATCCTCCTAAATGTCTCGTAAAGGAGGGTCAAATAAGGAACTCAACAGCAGCAATCGCTGAAGCTTACTACGGAGTTAATTTTGTGGCAGATTTGATTGTGTGGTGGATTAAGTTAGATTTGTCACATTTACCCTATCTCCTAAAAGTTCTACGGGTTTCTTAGTCCAATTTTATTTGATTTCTCAAACATTTTCCTAATCTATTTTGGTTGCCGTAATTTGAGATGCCCTGATATAGCGTTTAAATCTTTTACAAACGAACTACTTCTCTTAACAAACGTCTATACCACTTTACAAACGATGCAGTCCTCTTTACAAACGATTCACTTCCATTTAAAAACAATCCATTCTTCTTTACAAATGATCTAATCATCTTTACAAAGCATCCAGTCCTCCATACAAAGGATCCAGTCCTCTTTACAAACGATCCACTTCCATTTACAAACGATCCCGTCGTCTTTACAAACGACCCAGTTCTCTTTACAAATGATCCACTCCTCTTAAGTCGGCCCAAAAATTTATACTGAAAATCTCAAAAAATTTCTTCGCCTACTTGAAGGCATCAATTGTTGCCTCCACCACTCATCTCCTTGCGCTCACAATATTGGAACGTAGCCTCATTAGTTCTAGTCCTGCGCTTAATTTTCCTCGACTCGTAATTTCCCTCGGCTCATAATTTTCCACCTGATTGGGTCTCTCTGAGACTCGTACGGTAGGCAACCTCGCTCAACCTTCGAGGTTTTGCGCGAAGTAATCGATCGTATTCGCGTACAGAAGTCGTACTAACAATGCTAAGCTTCTTTTCCATGCTACTAGACTCTACTCTGATGCTTGTGCGTGATTAGAATCGAAAGACCTGGAGCTTGTGCTCAAACACAGAAACAGACTCCTCGGCTCGTTGCTGTTGCCTGTTGACTTTGCACTTAAATTCGTTCATGAATTGTGTGGTATGAAAGTAGGAGGCAGTCAGCCTTAGCACAGACGTGTCGTCGTGGCGGCACTCATTGTACAACCGAGTCATGTTTTGAGGTGTCATCATGACGGCATTCATTGTACAATCGAGTTGACCGTGACATTCTGTACTCTGCACGCTCATGGGATATTTTCTGTCACTAAGGTAAAAAAATCGATATCTACTCTGGCCAACATGAGACAAGTTAGAACTTTACGCAAAGGAAGTCCTAATAGAATAAAATGAGGTAATAGAAGCAAACCATTTGTGCCATTTTTCGGTTGCTACCCAAGTCCCATATCGTCTAAAGTAAAGGCGTCAATCATGCACGTACACCTCATTCGTACAAGCCAATTCAGTCTGATACACGCACTTCACTCACGCACAGGCATTTCAGTCACGCACATGTATCGCAATCATGCACTGGCCCAGGAGTTAGGAACATAGAATCAGTATGTTATAATATTGGAGGTTCCTACTCTAATATTTATCGAGACGATTTTTTAATGTGTTCACAGGGCCAGCAGAAACCATGTTTTCGGGCAGCTGGTTTCAAGTTGTGTCAATTTTAACGGGAAAAAAGTTTATAGCTTGAGATATCTTGAAGTTTCTTTTTATTAGTTTTTGATCGTTATTTCTGGTCTGCAAGTTACCGTCTCTTTCGAAAAGCCCTTCCAATGTAGCATTGTTCAGGCCGTTGAAATACTTAAAGGTCTCAATTAGTTGTCCCCACAGTCTTTTTTGTTTTAGGGCGTTGAGTTCAAGCTGTTGAAATTGTCTTTCGGAACTGAGATTGCAAAGCTCAGGAATCATTTTCGTTGCTAACGCTAGATTTTCTCTATTTTATTAACATTTTGTCGTAGGGTAGGAGACCAGAGCGTCTTCGCATGTTCCAGATGTGGTCGAATTAGTACTTTATTGAGCGGTAATATTATGATCTTTGCCTTGTATTCAAAGTTTCGTTCAATGAAACCAAGGATCCTGCTTGCGTTTTTGATGCTTTTTATCTACTTGTTTGTCACGTTTGAGATTTTCAGTGATAATGATGCTTAGATCTTTTTGTTCCTGATAGAGCGGGTTTAAAACGGTCCCTTGAGGGACTGCTGATGTTACCCACGTTGAATCACTTGCTTGATCGTTAATCATCACTCGTTGAGTGCGACCACTGAACCAGTTACGTATCCATCGGGAGTAGTTGCCTTGTATTCCAAGCGCTTCCACTTTGGCCATGAACCTTTCGTGGAGAGTCTCGTCGAAGGCTTTATGATAGATGAAGCATACGAGGTATACGGCTTTTGAACAGTCGTATATACGGTTGACTTCTTCAAAAAAAATTCGAAGAGGTTTGTATGACAGCTATGTTTTTCCCTGAGTCAGAGCTGGATGTCGGTAATCAGGTTTTGGTCTCGGAGGTGTTTTGTTATAAGGTCTTTGTGTAATCTTCCTGTTGTGTTACTGATGACAGATGTTAAACTGATTGGACGATATTAATGAAGTGTTTGTTCGTTTTTCTTTTTGAAAATAGGAGCAGCATTTGTTGCTTTCAATCATCTGGAACAGTCCCAGTTTTAAGCGATCAAGTGACGGTGTTTGCTAAGGTTCACAAACTACTTCAGATGCTTCTTTGAGTATCCAGGAAGGAAGGCAGTCTGGTCTGGTTGACTTATATGAGTTTAAAATCCTGAACTCTTGTTTTACCTTTTCTAGTGTAAAATGCCGTCTGTCAGGATTTCCTGGGTACTTAAAACATGTTGGTGCAGGTTTCTGTGAAACATTTGCGAGTGAATGCTGAAGTGGAGTATACAGGATGTCTCAAAAAAATGTACTCACACTTCGAATGACGAGATCCTTTATTTATGAACATACAGTGAAATAGAATAGCTTCGAATACAGAAGACAAATGTGATTAAAGAATCATGTTCGCAAATGTTCGAATTGATGACCATTATTGTCCAGATAACGCTGATAACGCACACCAAGGGTGCGTTACTTTTACATTTTTTTGAGACACCCTGTATATTAAGAATTCTGGGTTTGCTTTTGTGGTCTGAGTTGAGCCCTCGGAATCGATCAGTGGTCCAATATTGTCTCTTTTGAGTCGTCTGTCATTTCTTTATTTCGCTTTGTAGATTTTATCGTTTGCTTAACGGCCCTGCAGGTGTGGATGTGTTCCTGATGATTGAGTTCTGTTTGGTACCTTTTAAGTTTTCTTTACGACTATTGCCTGTCATTTACAAGGTGCATAATTTTTGTGAGAACCAAACCGGGATTTGTTGGTCTCATTTGTTTTGTCTGGATGTGGTGCTCTGTGGCGGTTGCAATTTGTTCTTTAAGTATCATGTAGCATTCCTTGGTGTTTTTATTCCTCATTAGTACTTCGCAGGCGATACTGCCAAACTCCTCTTTTATGAGTTCGGACTTTGTCCGTTTGTAACTGAGAACGTTTTTGTGTTGAGTCCTTGTGTTAGGTTCGTGTACTTCCAGCAGGAAGTATATCATATGATGATCACCGATTTTGTCTGTAATTTACAGTCCAGTTATTCTGAGGTCAAGGGTCGTTATGACGAGGTGAAGAATATTATTTTGTTTAGTCGGTTCATTGACATGTTGCTGTAAGGAATTAATATTTATCGGATCTATAAGTTTAGATCCAGGTGCTCGACTTTGACGAGTAATCCAGTTTATGTTGGGCAGATTGAAGTTTCCCAAAATTAGTATTTTGTTAGCAGCATTAAGGATGTTATCAAGTTAACCATAAAAGTCATAATCGTTGATCGCTGTTCATATTAGGTTCCTATACTAGCATACGAGTACAAGTGTGATAGTTTGTCTTGGATGCAGTTGGATGGTGGGATGTATTTCAATTTGTTCTGCTACTCGTTAAGTTTTGACTTGTGTTTGCAGCTTTTCTTTGATGTACATAGTGGAATCACCAGCTCTGTTACTCTACAAAGGTTTGTCGACATTGTGATAAGCGTATCCTTTTAATGAGACTTTTGCTGGAACATGTCTTTCATTCAGATCTAACCATGCTTCATTGACAGCTATGATGTCATACGACAACGTAGACGCAATGGCCTATATTTCCTACATTTCGGTAGAATACTTTGTACATTGCAAACCAATATCTTCAGAGGTCCTATATTTTGATCGGTATTTTCACTATGCTTGCTTGGGTCACGTTCATTTTGTTCATCGGGCGCATTGGGTGACTGATTCTAGTTATTTATTTTGCTCATGATTGGTTTCTGAAGTCTGTGCTTCATCCGTAGATGAACTGTTGCATTCACTTTATTGCCGTCTTGGGACTGTGGTAGTACATTTTGAATCGAGCTCTCCCTATCATTGTTTCATGCTGCCGAGAGTTTTGTGGTTTTACAAGTGTTTTTTCCAACGGTAGAGATGCTTGCTGCAGAAGTGAGTTTAAGTATTGTCGTTGTGTCGGGTGCTCTACTTGTTTCCCTGGTGAAGTGTGGTGTTGGGTGCAATATGTGATTCGTGGTTTGTACGTACAAGAACGTGTTATTCTCAAACTCTTCATTACTTTCCCGCGTGGCCGAAGAATAGCTAATTCCGTGTTATGAGGAATATAGACGTCCGAATTTTGTGCTGCATTTCCTCGTTGGTGCTCTGTATGTACTTTCAATTTGTCAATCGAATTTCGTATACTACCAATTTTGTCCTCTTCACTTAAGGAAATTAACCCATTCGCAATTGTGGTGTCAAACTGATTTTCAGAGTGAGTTATTATGTCTGAGCGCTCCAAGCTTCAGAATCTTGGCGATAGTATCGGACTTGAGTTTCTTGTTTCAAGTTCGTCTTGAATTGTTTTTGAAGTGTTCTCGCAAGAAGTGGCAGCAGTTTCTCGAACGGTAGCAATAGTCAATAATCGCCCTAATCTTGCTTGTCTAACTTCGCTAAGATGGATTTCATCTTTTTCGAAGAATTCTTCTGAGTCCTGACTTGTTACAGGAGTTCTTCTGGGAGCCAACTTGTTACAGGAGTTCTTCTGGGTGCCAACTTGTTACAGGAGTTCTTCTGGGTGCCAACTTGTTACAGGAGTTCTTCTGGGTGCCAACTTGTTACAGGAGTTCTTCTGGGTGCCAACTTGTTACAGGAGTTCTTCTGGGTGCCAACTTGTT
>VCRD01002121.1:48815-80751 GCA_006783055.1 Trinorchestia longiramus
CACATAACTATGACTCGACTAACCACATAACTACGACTCGACTAACCACATAACTACGACTCGACTAACCACATAACTACGACTCGACTAACCACATAACTACGACTCGACTAACCACATAACTACGACTCGACTAACCACATAACTACAGCTAGAGTATCAAGGAACTGCTTGGGTCATCATCAAGGAGCTCACAGCAGAGTAATGAGCTGTCTCAGAGCCTGTCTCTGTTGTGAGGAAGTAATTCCAGACTTAAACGCAAACTAATGAAGCAAGTGCGATACATTATTGCTTCATAATTGATATAACAATATCGTTAGAGCGTGAAAAACGAGCAATTAATTTCCTATAAACAAAAGACGAGGCTGCACATTAGCATCGCTAATGATTGCGCTGTAAAACTCAACTGTGCTTACTATGCAAACACTGAGTTCACAGTAAATTCCTGTTTTTAAATTTGAACTTAGAGTCCACGCTCCTTTGAGTTGAAGACTTATCCACAGTGGGCACATTCACTACAGTGTGCCAGTATTTGTACAGACTGTGCCAGTACTTGTACAGACTGTGCCAGTATTTGTACAGACTGTGCCAGTATTAATACAAACTGTGCCTGTGCTTCTACAGGCTGTGCCTGTGTTTGTACAGACTGTGTCAGTACTTGTACAGACTGTGTCAGTACTTGAACAGACTGTGTCAGTACTTGTACAGACTGTGCCAGTACTTGTACAGACTGTGCCAGTACTTATACAGACTGTACCAGTACTTATACAGACTGTGCCAGTATTTATACTAATTTTGCCAGTGCTTGTACAAACTGTGCCAGTACTTATACAAACTGTGCCAGTACTTATACAAATTGTGCCAGTATTTATACAAACTGTGTCTGTGTTTGTACAAATTGTGTCTGTGTTTGTACAAACTGTGTCAGTATTTGTACAGACCGTGTAAGTGCTTGTACAGACTGTCAGTACTTTCACAGGCTGTACTGTTAAGGACTGTCACTGTATTTCTTAGGACTATACATGCACAGCTGTAGCTAGTGACTACAGTTTACAGCGCCTGTAACTCCTGAACAAGAAAGCAGCTCAACTCAAGCTGACATGTTCTTCAAAAACTATACACACTGAATAATAATATGCGTACTGTTTTGTCTAAGTATTTATAATATTATAATATTTTTGTGGAACTAGTGACAGGTCATTTGAAAAATTCTTGAAGCTCATGAACGTATAAGGAAATTAATGCATTTTTTTCCAATTTTATGGCTTATTGTAGTGAACCTCATCAGAAACATCAATACAGAGGTAACTGAAGAATTTATAATGCATTGCTTGCTTATTAATTCACACTACACCTAGAATTCGAGTGATCGAAACTAACACATTGCAGTGCAGAACTATAGACTTCATAAGGCGCTTCAGCACCACTAAAGAGTACTGGGATGCATAAGGCATCACGGGGAATAACTACATTTGTACCTCTAACGAGCAATACCCACGCACCCACATAGGTTCACCACTGAACAAGTGACGGGCTTCCGCCCCATGAACCACTACACCCGTGCGTGACCACCACCAGAACCAGCGACGTCCTTTTTTGTCCACAGAAACTACTACCCTCGTCTCTACAGACTGTCCACCGATCACCTGCCATCGGAAGGGGTTAAGCCCCACTGGTGACTAGCTCTCAAAAGCTCAAGCACTCAACTTTAAGATGAACGAGAGTAACGACAATACTCAAGTCGACACTACATAGGCAACATAAACTTATGTCGTGTCAATTTTCCCTGAGTTGGCGTACTCCTGTTGTATTCACTTATCCCTTATTTGCTCAGCCACTCCGAGACGATTCCTTAACAATATTAGTCAAAATTACACAAAAAAATATGTTCAATTCAATTCAAAGCTACAAGAAGCCTTTGAAGTTAAAACATACTACATCGTAAGAACACTATAAATTAACTGCTTTCTCATACAGTCATCTTTTACCCTCCTCTTTTTCCCTAGATCCCCAGCAGCCACGCCCCCACAAAGAGGCGGTCCCTGATGCCTGCATGTCTACGGAGCCGTGTCCCTTCGGACGAGAACGTCTACAGCAGGACGCACTGTACCCTCGCTGGCACACAGAGCGCTGTGCAGACACGCTGTAGGAGTGACTACGACGACGAGCCCTTCTGCAGGAGGCGCCCCAACACCATCTGTTACACCGACCCCAAGCGGCTGGCTTCCCTCGACAGCAACCTCGTATGTACCGAGATCCTGGTACTCTAATTGTTGTAAGTACCAGGATTCAGGCTCTAATTTTTGTAGGTATCGACATCCATGTACTGCAATAGTCGTAAGGACCAATATTCTGACACTGTAATTCCGTAGGTACCAAGGCCGAGGCGCTGCAGTTGTCTTAATTGCATATTTAATATTAAATTTAATAAACTGCACCAAGTGTTCTGTATTCGTTGTTCTTATGCTCTCAAGAACGGGCGCGGCAGCAGCCTGCGTCTGAGCGGCGCCCCCTGCGTGGACCAGCAGCCGCGGCCCCTGGGGGCCTTGCTCTCCCACGGGGGGCAGACCCAGGGCCTGCAAGGGCACCTCACTGAGGCCAACAAAATTGCAGCGGGCCTCACCACCACTGAGCCCCTCCTGATGGGGATGAAACCCGCCAGTCACCACTCTGCCGACTTCCTCAACGGGCATGCAACGGAGGTTCCTCATAACGGTGAGAGGATAGTTATCTCGTAACGGTGAGAGGATAGTTGTCTCGTAACGGTGAGAGGATAGTTGTCTCGTAACGGTGAGAGGATAGTTGTCTCGTAACGGTGGGAGGATAGTTGTCTCGTAACGGTGGAAGGATAGTTGTCTCGTAACGGTGGAAGGATAGTTGTCTCGTAACGGTGGGAGGATAGTTGTTTCGTAACGGTGAGAGAATAGTTGTCTCGTAACGGCGAAAGGATAGTTGCTGTTAGTGCAAAGATGAGCTTAGTCTGGTTCAAGTAAAGCAGAACAATATTTGGATAACAAGAAAAAAAATTATTTAGGTCGTGATTGAATACGGAAACACTTAGGAACGTTAGCCAAATATTGACGAATTTCTGTTTTCTCACATTGATTTGATGAGTCATTTTGAACTTGCAAATGAAAGATAAGTTATTTATTTTCTCAGCCGGGTTATTGTGTTGGTCCACTTTTAACTCATCAAAGCATATTGTGTTGGTTCACCTTTAACTCATCAGTGCATATTGTGTTGATTCACCTTTAACTCATCAGTGCATATTGTGTTGGTCCACCTTTAACTCATCAATGCATATTGTGTTGGTTTACCTTTAACTCATCAGTGCATATTGTGTTGGTCCTTCTCCAACTCATCAATGCATATTGTGTTGGTTCTTCTCTAACTCATTAATGCATATTGTGTTGGTCCTTCTCTAACTCATTAATGCATATTGTGTTGGTCCACCTTCAACTCGTTAATGCACAGCGTCCATAAAGATGGACGCAGGAAATGTTGGTATTTTGAGGTAAAGTTTACCTTAACCCTTTACTGCACAGCGTACTGAAATCGGTACACTCGATACGGTGCAAATTTGTCTTTTTTTCACCTAGTATGGCCTAAGGGAACCATAAGGAAGTTATGTGCCTGAGAAGAAAGTTATTGATCATCTAGAAAATAAATTTGGGCTGTAAAGGATTAAGCTATAAATTAAGAGAAAGAGGAACTCGAACGTAAGAGTTTTTCACTTTTAATTATTTTCGGATACAAGTTTTCGTGCGTCTATTTACTGGTACGCTGTGCATTAATTAGTAGATCTCTTGAATCTTTAACCTTACACGTGATAGCTTGCTTGATCATCATGGATGCAGGTAGTAGTATGTTGACTTAGCTGTATGTTGACTTAGCTGCATGAGTGCTGAATTCCATTCCCATACGGCTAGGAAATTTAGAAAGACTAGCAAAGTTAATACAAGAAGTAAAGACGCAGGAAAACTAAAGTATCGTCACGTTAATACCTGGCAACGTTAATAACGTCGTTAATACCTGGCAACGTTAATGTCGTTAATACCTGGAAACGTTAATAACGTCGTTAATACCTGGCAACGTTAATAACGTCATTAATACCTGGCGACCTTAACAACGTCTTATCTGGCAGAGACTATACACGTTTTCAATAAATGTATCGTTTTCTGGATGCAGATTTGTCTACACGTCGCGCTAAAAAGAACATTTTCATGACATTTCCATCATAAAACATGAAACAAATTAAACGCATGTTGTGTACGAATTCCACATACAAACATACCTCAACAACAAATTTAAAAATTCTTTGAAGACGAAATGATGTTCCAGATATAATAGTTGGTGAGGGGTTAAATCAATGAACTTTTATTTCACGACGTGTTCTTACACTGATGTTCATGAAGCTACGTGTTGCAGGAGGCACGCAGCGTGCGTGCAGCACACAGCCCAACACGCCTGAGACCTGCCACCACGCACGTATTCACCCGCTCCCTGACACCTTCCTAGACGACCGCCACCACACGCAGAAGCACGTCAGCTTTCAGAAGGGCATGAGGTGAGGCATGGGACGTGTGTGACTGAAATGCCTGTGCGTGAGTGAAGTGCTTGTCCTGAGTGAAGTGCATGTTCGTGAGTGAAGTGCGTGTCCTGAGTGAAGTGCATGTTCGTGAGTGAAATGCGTGTCCTGAGTGAAGTGCCTGTGCGTGAGTGAAGTGCCTGTGCAAGACTAAATTGACTTACGTGGTTAAGGCATGCGTGCATGATTGATGCCTTTACTTCAGACAGCATGGGACTTGGGTATCAACTCGCGAATGGGCCAAACGGCTTGTTCCTATTGCCTTATTCTATTCTGTTCTATTCAGGTAACTTGTTCAGGTGACCTGTTCAGTTAACTTAGTCAGGTAACTTAGTCAGGTGACCTGTTCAGGTGACTTGTTCAGGTGACCTGTTCGGGCGATTTGTTCAAGTGATTTGTTTCAGGTGACCTATTCAGGTGACCTGTTCAGGTGACCTGTTCAGGTGACCTGTTCAGATGACCTGTTCAGGTGACCTGTTCAGGTGACCTGTTCAGCTAACTTGTACAGGTGACATGAATAGATGAATAGAAAATTGGTACATGAATAGTATGGGTGGTAGGTACCTGTGAGGTATACCTCGTACGTACCATTGGAGTACACATGGCAGGTACATCTGAAACATATTCAGTAACACATCTAAGGTATACATGAGAAGTATGTACCATTATTTAGGCAATCTGCAGGTACCTCGAGACCTTGTAGGTATCTGGCAGATTTTTAGTAGTATTTCCGCTGTGTTGGGTGTATTGCAAGTATCACATCAATCAAGCAGCATGATTATTGAATCTTTGTCTTTTCAATACCATACGTGCACATTGAAGCACCATAAATGTAAAATGCGATACAATAAATGTAAAATCAAATATATTAAACTTAAAATTAAATACATTGAACGTAAAACCAAATGAAAGTGTAAAATCAAATACATTAAACGTAAAATCAATTCAAAGTGTAAAACCAAATAAATTGAACGTAAAATCAAATGAAAGTATAAATTCAAATAAATTAAACGTAAAAACAAATTGAAGTGTAAAATCAAATATAATACATTAGGAGTAAAAAATCAAATCAACGCGTAAAATCAAATAAGAAACATTGAAGATCATCCTAGTCCAGGCTGCTCAGGTATGCCTGACAAGTCTGTCTGCTGGTGCTGGTGTGCCTGTGCAACTCACACTGGAAAAACTTCTTGCGGCAACAAAGAAGGAAACTGAGATCATAGGCAATTAAATATTTGCTTGTCGCTTACTTTTGTATGACAGTTACACCATGCTGTTATACAGTATACCGTGATGGCATACTGTATACCGTGATGACATACTGTATACCGTGATGACATACTGTATACCGTAATGGTATACTGTACACTGTGATGGTATACTGTATACTGTGATGGTATACTGTATACTGTGATGGTATACTGTATACTGTAATGGTATACTGTATACTGTAATGGTATACTGAATGCCGTGATGACATACTGTATACCGTGATGGCTTACTGTATACCGTGATGGCATACTGTATACCGTGATGGCTTACTGTATACCGTGATGGCATACTGTATACCGTGATGGCATACTGTATACCGTGATTGCATACTGTATACCGTGATTGCATACTGTATACCGTGATGCCATACTGTATACCGTGATGGCATACTGTATACCATGATGGCATACTGTATTTTATGATGACATACCTACTTTATACTGTGATAGCATGCTGAATACTGTGATGGAATACTGTATATTGCGCTGGTATACTGCATAGTATACTTGTATTCTGCATGCCGTGCTTATACACTGCATAGTGTGCTGGTATACTGCAAGTGCATTGGAATACTGCAAGTGTACTGGTATACTGCAAGTGTACTGGCTTGCTGCAGGTGTGCTGGTATACCGTCCACGTAGGACGGTATCTGCATATGACAGCGCTGTCTCAGACAGAAGTAGTATTAATTTTTTTACATTTAAAAATATTCACCTTTTCCAGTCAGTTGATCAGTTTCTTAAAATCAAGCGTTGTTTCATTTTGTTTTTCCACTTTGGCTTCAAAACTTTATTTGGAATTGTATCTATTTTTCAAACTAATTATAGTTTATTATTTTCAATATTGATTATAGCTTATTATTATACTTGAGGAGACACGGCCAAACATTTTCTGCTGTGTTTTTCATTTTGGAGGGAATCTATCAACAGATTATCAATCGAATTTAAAAAAATCACATGTCAATATCAAAAATACACTCTATCGGTATAAAAAACAAATTGTCCATCAATATGAGATGGAAATATTCTACCATTATCAAAAACAAATATTCTATTATATGAAAAACAAATATTCTATTATTATTGAAAACAAATATTTTATCATTATCAAAAGCAAATATTCTATTATTTTCAAGAACAATTTGTGTGTCAATATGTATAACAAATATTAGAGTAGCATTGAGAACTACATTTTCGTTACAGCCGCTCGACGACGTTTTCCGACACACCTGACGACGCCGCCGTCGAGAAAATAGAGACGATGTTCGACACAAACCCCGTGACCACAACACGTCTGATGAGAGACGGCAGCATCCGCTCGACTGGCGGCGGTGGCGGCGAGACGACGTCGTCCAACGTCAGAACCCAAGACGCGTCGACGGGACCGTCTTCAGTCCACCGTACCCAAGACGCCGCGTCTGGGCCTTCGTCGACCGTCGTCAAGACGCAAGATGTGTCCATTGGGCCGTCAGGTAATTACTCTGATGAGAAAGGGGTTTTCAGTTTATGGTGATCTGTACATTCATTTTTAAAATGAAGTAAATTCTAAATGAACCGTGGATCAGATTTTAAACAATCTTGAATCATCTTCATGTCTTGACTTATTCTTGTCTTCAAACTTCATCCTCGATTACTCAAGATCCAATACTAGTTTGGATGACACATGAGTTTAAATATCTTCTTCTTATTGGCAATACCACCCTCGATCAATTTTGACCTTTGTCTTAACCTGTGTTTCTTACAAATGTGGAAAAATTATCCGAAAAATAAGTATTTAAAATCCATGAATAGAGTTCGATGAGAAAAGAATTTAATACAATGATCAGTACAATCTGCGTACCTCAGCACTCTTGTGGACCACATAGGGTACCTATCACCAGCTTGGTCGACTGGTGAGCGAATCTGCTTGCGAGCGGAAAGACTCGGGTTCGAATCCCGCTGCCGACATGGTTGACGCGGCTAGAAATACGGCATGGGACTTGGGTAAACAACCGAATAATTATCGAAGTAATTATCCGACCCAAGAATGGGCCAGAAGGTTCGTTCCTATAGCCTCATTCTATTCTATTCTATTTTATTCTATTCTACCTGTTATCCTCTTGAGTAAAAATAAATAATGAATAAGTGAACTTTATTATTTCCAGTAGAGTATACATATAGTGCACATACATTGGGTTTTAAGTTCCTAATGTTAACATCTTAGGAGTAGTGATGGTGCTGATCGATAAGATCTTAAGAGTAGTAGTGATGCTTCAAGCAAGATCCCAGTCCTCTGTGCTGTAACTTGAAAGTGGAGGCTCGTGGGGGCGTGTCGATGAGCGTAGGGATGTAGCTTACGCCAAACATCCAGCGTAGCATCGACAGTACAGTAAATACTAGTAGGAGCGCTTGCAAATTAGCGGAATTTCAACGTCATGAAATTCTGTACCGTTCAGTGACGTACGCGCAAGTCAACCAATCATGGCGCACAAGTGGCCCTATTGGCTCACAAGTTAGGCCAACGGTCACTGTGTCAAATTTATGCTGATTTCAAAGCAATAAAAAACAATGTGAAACATCTTGAAACAATGGTCTAATGCTGGTGTGTCGCATTCGCTACTAAATAAATATATATAATTTAGATAAGAATTACGAGATGTAATAGAGTGTAAAGTTAGAATTAAACAAACAATGCACATGAGCATAAAAATTATTAGGAATATCTTGTTTTTCTCTTTAATTTGATTGTAGCTCCGCTTCTACCATTGAAATTCCATTTTCATACTCACAATGATATATACTATTGAATAAAATACTCTGGGATGCTCTGAGTGCACTCAGTTCATACATAATAGAAGATGCAAAAATAACTTCATCAGTCTTGATATTCGCTATGAGAATACGATAAATTAAGACCAAAAAATTATAATTTTCATATTACAGAGAAGTTATAATTTTCTTGATCGAGTAACACAGAAAGGAGTTTCAGTCCAACAAGTTGAATTCTGTCTTTTTTCTATTATTTTTCTTTCAAACTACGTAACAGAAAAGTCATATGTACTTGTTCTACAAATGTCATTATTAAGTGAGGTTCATGAATACAATATTAGACGGGCTTGTTAATTTTGACACTGAACCTCCCAGGGCCACTTCGTTGTGCTAGTATTAAAAATGGTTTAAACGCTGCAGGAAACTATAGCTCTCGTGGCCGAGTGGTTAAAGGATTGGAAGTAAAGTTGCGGTTATCTAAATGTCGAAGGTTCAACTCCAACCGTGCGCGTTTGTGTTTTCTATCATATCGGCATTCGAAGCCCCGCCCCTTCAAAAATTTATCAATCACCGCCTAGTCTAAATTTACGTCATGGATGACGTCACTGCCTGATAACCGTTTGAGTGGTCATTGCCAACCCCCCCATACGCTCTTACTTTACTTTACTGTACTGTGGTAGCAGCTGTGGGACATTTTCTAGCCGCTGGTAGTCAAGCATACACAGACTGTGGCGACTACGGGGTAGAACCCGGGCCTTCCCGCATAGCAAGCGGGTACCCTCACCAGACGGCCAATCTGGAAGTCAGAGTACACAGGGTGCATGTGATGCTTTGGAGTGCCTAAATACTTGTGATCCACATCGTATCTTCATAGAACGCAAAGCACCTGTGAACATCAGTGTACACAAAGCACCTTTATCTACTACAGGAGTGCGGACACAGGACGCTGCTACGGGTGCTGGCTGTAGTAGTGTAGGCCTGTGTGGGGCGAGGACGCATGAGCGACTCCTGGGCATCCGCAGCCCAGACCTGTTCAACCGCAGCCCAGACCTCCTCACCCAGCAGCAACAACAGCAGATTGCTCTGGACAGGCTGCTTGCGCCGGTGCTAACTAAGGCTTTGCTAAAAGGTAATCCATTAGTGTAACATTTTCATCGTTTTTATTGATTCTCTATAAAGTGCAATAAATAACAGTGACAACAAGATCACGCTGAAGTTTCTACGACCATTAGTCACGCAGTTATAAGTATTTGAAAAAAAGGAAATTTTTTTTGTGGCCCACCGTGTATATGGAGCCGTAGTAACTGTAGAGGAAAGTATGAATTCGGTTACATTGATTACCGTGGAAATAAACTAGTTAATGATCTAAGAGGAAACAAGATTGTCATAGGGCTAGAGAACAAAAACTAATAGAGGGCATTCGTATCTGTGCGTATTTTTATTTTCATGAGATCATTACTGTAGAGTGAGGGTAAACTAGATTTTTATTAGCTCCCGAGTACCGGAAGATGGAATTAGTACAACATTAAAGTTAAGGGACATCTATAGACTGCAGGAAAATGGACGGTGCTTGCATATCATAAATTATGCTGGGGGTCACAATTCAGAATCAGTGAACCATCAAGCGAGCTAACTAATTTTAATATGATTCTCGTTACTATAAACATAAGTGATAATACGGTGCTGATGAAATTAAGTACGAATTGCTTGTACTGCTTGGAGGACATACTGTATTTCAAGGGTAAATAATTAAAAATTAAGTTTTAGTTGTCGGCACTGCTGGAAATCTCAGCCAAAAAATTCTTATAGCTGATGGTTTACAATTTCATTTTCGACTTATTTTAAGTGTTTTCTTTGGTAGGGGCTGTTTTCCAATTTCTCTAGTTTGCTTTGGAATCATTCTCTTTAATTTTTACTTGGGAATTGTCTTTCAGTTTACATAAAATCATTCACAACCCACCTTATTTCTGTATGTTCTTGAGTACTTACAACTGAGAGAATTTTGCTTGCTGCTTCTCAACAACATAAATTAGGTTAGGTTACTTAAATTATCATCGGGGTTTGTTTAACTGTCTTCAAATAATTCTTTGAAAACAAGATAATAATGATTGCATCACATTTGGACTCGATATTGCGCTCTGAATGTATGTTTACAATGAGTTCATTGTCAATAATGTAGACTTTTGGGCTCAAGACCTTTTTTTTTACCGATTTTCTGTTTAATATTCATATCCTCAGCCTATTGGATCATCTCAATCAATAATTATTCAATTTGCATTCAGAAATGTTTGTTCGTAGCAGTTGAATATGTGTTTACCTGTACGCAAACTTCAAAGGAGCAAGTATGAACAATGCAGGTATAATCTATTTAAAATATTTTGGAATAGTCATAATTTACTCATTAACAAAATATTTGGTATATATGCTGTTTGAGATTCATAGCACAAAAGTTCAGACCTCGATACTATCCTATACAATTTTAACACTTCTTGTTTTAAATATTATGTGTCATCAATGCCAAAACACTCTACACAATGCCACAACATGCTGGACAATGCCACAACATGCTGAACAATGCCAGAACACACTGCACAATATCAAAACATGTTAGGTATTGCCAGAAACGCTACGCAATGCCAGAACACGCTACACAATGCCAGTACACGCTACACAATGCCAGTACACGCTACACAATGCCAGTACACGCTACACAATGCCAGTACACGCTTCACAATGCCAGAACACGCTACACAATGCCAGAACACGCTACACAATGCCAGAACACGCTACACAATGCCAGAACACGCTACACAATGCCAGTACACGCTACACAATGCCAATACACGCTACACAATGCCAGTACACGCTACACAATGCCAGTACATGCTACACAATGCGAGAACATGCTAAGCAATATAGTGCAGTGAGTGAGCCACATCAGTGAAGTATCAGAGTGCATAGTCTGAAAAGATAATATTAAATAGTAGTGGAGTCCGAGTACTTTAAATAACATTATGGTGTCTGGAAATAGTTTTATTTTCCATTGGTTTCCGAGAATTACATTTTAATCTGTAGACACACCTCACATCAATACACACAGCTTACATCAATACACACCTTACATGAATACACACACCTCACATCAATACACACATCTCACATTTCTTGCTGCTCTTCCCATTTTAGTAATTAGTTCGACTCTAAGATTAAGTTAGTGGCCTTCATTTTATTTTTCATCCAGCTTTATCTAACTCGCTTTATTTGAACGCATGCTTTTCTGAAGATACAGAAACAGGCAAGTGTTTTGAGGCGTTTCCTTCATTGTGATGGTCATGCTGCCAGGGAGACTTGGTTGGCCCCCACCAGTTCTATCCCCCACCAGTTCTATCCCCCACCAGTTCTATCTCCCACGATTCTATCTTCCACCAGTTTACCCCCCCAATGGTCTACCTCTTCTTCCCATACCAGTTTATCTTCTGTACCGACCCCAGTTTTATCCCTTCCATCCCCAGTTTTATCCCTTCCATCCCCAGTTTTATCCCTTCCATCCCCAGTTTTATCTTTTCCATCCCCAGTTTTATCTCTTCCATCCCCAGTTTTATCTCTTCCATCCCCAGTTTTATCCCTTCCATCCCCAGTTTTATTTCTTCTATCCTCAATTTTATTCCCACTTTTCCCCAAATTTACCCCCACTATCGCCGCACCGAGCTCCATATTTATACATCCCGAGCAAGTCTTCATATTCACATCACATGAACAGTTTTTGCTCTGTTAACGAGTATAATCTCTCTGTAATTGAGCACGAGTGGCGACTTATAAAAAATATAAAAAAAATACTCTGCCATGTCTTGAAAACCAAGATCGGTAACCGAGCATTGTATCTTCAACTGCTCGTACAACCTCCTCCACTCTTTGCATCAATCACATGATTTATAATGACGCAATTTTACAAAATTCATCCCTGCTAATGGCTAAATTTTAACTGCACTTAATTGCAATCATTTCCAGAAAACTGAAAGATTGTCTGGGATTTGCAAGCAGCTTTTAACTTGTTTCCTGTTATCCTGCTAAGTTAGAGATCGTTTGTATATTTTGCATACAATCTTTAGTTTTCAAGAATTTAGGTAGTTTTTAAAGTGACTTCTTTTCCAAAGATGTATCAATTTTTTTTCAAAAATTCCTAGAGAACTTTACTTTTACTTTTAGTAGTATGATACATAGTGATCGTCTTGGTGATGGAGATTTTCGCTTACGAATAATTCTACACATGAATTTCTTGTCACTCCTGAGAGCTGTTTATTGCATAATATGAAATCTGCATGGACTGACAGATTTCAGCTACCCTCCCTCTCCCTCTTCCCTCCTCCCTCCATTCTTCACCCCTCTCCATCGTTTAATCCCCATGCTTTATCCCTCATTCTTTATCTCCCATTATTTAATCCCCCATCCTTTAACCCCCCTCCTTTAATCTGCATTCTTTAATCACCCATCCGATAACCTCCCATCCTTTAATTACTTATCGTTTAAACCCCATCCTTTAACCCCCGTCCTTTGTTCCCATCCTTTAATCCCATCCTTTAATCCCATCCTTTAATCACCCATCCAATAATCTCCCATCCTTCAATCACCCATCCTCTTACCAACCACCATCTAATCACCCATTGTTTAGCGTTTTCCCTATTGTTGCATCACCCTTCATTGAGTAGTTATGGATTAGACTCGTACAAAAGAACTGAATACCTCCAATATAAATGAGGTTTTCACACCAGCATTTACTATGTAAGGGAAATTTTTGTTCCCAACTTGCGCATTGTATTTATTTAGGTAATTCAGAACTCGTAGAACTAGAGCTAGCGGTTTACTCATCAGTTCTTCATTTATGCACCTGCCTGTAAAATCAAATGTTCGAAATCTGAACATTTTATAGCTATTAAAGCGTTGCTCTCATGTGACCATCTCAGAGCGCATTAAATAAGTTTTTTATTGCTTTGTTATGCAGACTTTTTGATCAGAGTTCACAAGTGCTTTTTATTAGTGAAGTAATGCGTGTTTCAAATTTCATGAACAGCTAATAAACTTTATAGCTGAGTCTGCTAACACATGCAGACTAGGAACGTTACCTGCACGTGTTCCACTCGATGTACTCGAGTTAAATGCGAATATTTACATTCAACGGAAATATCAGCATTATGCTGTACTATGACATTATAATGGAACAAGTTGGAAATTATATTTTTGTTCTTTTTGATTTCCTTAAAAAATGCTGACAGTTTCGCTAAATTTCCGTAATAATCACTCAGACCATGTCCTGATTTTTTTCGGACAGTTGCTGGGAGTATGTTGTCACCTGAGGTGGAAATTAAGCCCCAAACTTTCAGTCCTGAATTGGTGATGCTTTATTCAAACGTAGTAAATAAGCTCCGTAAACTGAGACACGAGGATTTTCCGGAAAGTGATCTGTGTATAAAGTTGCTGTGTCAATTTCTCCATACTCCTGTTCTTATAAACGAAACTGGTGAGCCAAGAGCGATGCCCTGTGATGATGGCATTGAGTGTGTTGAACACACGACAATGAAACGTCGTAAATGTTTCAGAAAGTGCAAAAGAAAGCAAAGTTTGCCGTGCCATCGAAACGTATCAGCTATAACTGAAACGATGGAAATAGAGGAAAATTTCGGCATTCGTAGAGCATTTGATGAGTGCCGCCGTGACTCTCAGGACTCTGGAAAAGCCATGCGTCATGTTGTGTCACCACCTGCTGGCAAGTGTAGATCAAGTTCAGAAAAGGTCGTAGAGTGTGGCACTGTTTTAAATTCAAATTTCCTTGAGTGTTTTGAGAGATTGTCGTCAAAGGACAGCATATCTGATGATGACGGTGATGACGGTTACAGGACCGATGAAAATTTTGAAGTTGTTGGCGTGAATTTACCTCGCGATTGTTCCTTGCCTGTTCCTCATACTCAAACGAGGCGAGAAAAAGATTGTGCTTACCAACGCTTCTATGATACAAGATGTAGGATTGGAGAATATACGATGAAAACACCTCCGCCCTCAACTATAAATATCCAATCGAGAAAAGTACATGGCAAGGAAATAAGTTCCCTCATAAACTCACCTGGAAATCTAACGAAGTTGGGGAGAATGAAACCAGAAATGAAAATTTTGGAGTCAAAATCTGCGAGTTTCCAAAATTCAAGTGCGTTTTCGACGATACTTGTTAATTCTGGAAACTTATTACCTAACCATTATGATTTAAGTGATGACCGCCCCCGTGATTTTTTCAACACCATCGGCATGTATGATAGAAATGATAATGACGATGATAATGAAAGCATTTATGGCTACTCCAACGGGACGGACAGAGGGGGAGGCGAGAGTGGAGAAGAAGGCGACGATGAGAGTAACTCCAACGAAGGTGACGATCACCATG
The DNA here is from genome assembly GCA_006783055.1 of Trinorchestia longiramus. NCBI lineage: Eukaryota > Metazoa > Arthropoda > Malacostraca > Amphipoda > Talitridae > Trinorchestia > Trinorchestia longiramus. Next base: position 63,853 of record VCRD01002121.1, read on the forward strand.
ACGATGGTAGTGACCAGGGAGGTGATGGAAGCAGTAGTAGTGGGGGTGGTGGAAATGGAGGTGCTGATGGCGGTGACGGAGGGAGTAGTAGTGGTGGGAGTGATGGGGGCAAAGGTAATGATGGTGGGGATTCAAATGATGATCACAATAAAGAGAGTGACAAAAATCGTGAACGACATGGCAAGAAAAAGCGGGACCAATCTGCAAGTTCCGATGGAGACAGTGAGGAACCTCAGCTATCTGTCAAAGAAATAGTGAACAAGTTCGAAAATCGGAAAACTCCAGTCTATGTGAACAAAGAACCTATGCGTCATATTCTTCATATGGAGAAAAAAGAAAAATCAAGAAATCGTCTTGACGTCAACCAGCCTCGAGAAGCTAATCGTGGGAAGACAAAAGAAAAAAGTCGAGCTTCCAGCCATGCATACAGCCATTATGTGTTCGAGCATCCCAAACAGACATTTGGAGAATCTGGTACCCCGAGAGAACTCCCAGCGACTCCCACTATCACATCGGCAGAAGGGTTTAACTTTCACGAGCCAAGGAAACCAATGAAGAAAAAGTTATCGGCCTTAAAAGATGGGAAAACTATTAACTTAAATCATGCGATAAGAAAAATTGCTATTGCAAATGCAGCGATGATTACGCAAACCGATGCTGCAGCCGGAGAGACAGTGAAATATAGAACTCCTCTCCCCGCTGATGATTGTTCAGAGGAAATTCCACCTCGGTACATGACTCGGGCTTCGATTGTTTTTAGTACTTCAAAAAATGTTACCAACGCTGAAAAGACAGAGGAGTCCAAGGACGAAAGTAAGATTCAGGCTAAGAAAAAGCGTCGAAGAGCTCATGCTGGTTATTTGTTGGATAAAAATGCAGAAAGCGATTACGACAATTCTACTGAGAAGCGAAACCGTCATCGCGGGCATCGAACAGAATATATGAGTCAGGGACCGACAACTAGACCAGCTATGCAACAGGGTCTATCCATTGATTCTGATAGGCTCCAAGACACACCAGCAAACCTACCTACCTATTATTCGGCCACACCGACCGAATCGCTCCAAAAGCTTAATTTTGAAAATCCCTCAATGTCACATCGTAGCATAGAGAAAAATCTTCTCATTGAAAGAATGCTACAACAGCAACAACAACAAGGCACAAGTTTTCCTTTTGACGCTTCTTCTCCCACATATCCCCATAACACTTCTTATCCAGAGCAGCATGGCGTTTTCATCTTCGACAGCATGAATGAAGAAACTGACAACCAAACAAACAACTCTAAATCTGTAAAATTACTTGTACCAGACTCTGCGCCTCTAAAACGAAAAGTGAAGAAAAAGAAACGCCCACAAGAGACTCACAGTGATACCTCAGAGGTTAATTATCCGGCCACAAGTTCAGAATTATCATTGCCAGTTCACCCAAAGAGAAATGAAACTATCCCTTATCCAAGACAGCATAGTAAAGAAACCAAAGAAGAAACACTGAAAAAGAGGAAACTAAAACGCTCAAAATCGAAAGAATCCAAAGGATCTGCATCAACGCCAATATCTTTATCCTCTCATTACTATGAAGATGAGAAAACAATAGAACTAAATGCTATGCGAAATGACATGAAAATTCACCAAGCTGCTGAACTACCGGAAGACAAGGAAAAAATAAACAAAAAAGCGAAACGATCCCTGCTTAAAACAAAAGAGCGTTTAGTAAACTTCTTAAAAGGAGAATTCAACTCCTTGAAAACTCACATCGCCAATACTCATGAGTCGTATTACTCGGCGAAATCTTCACCAACGAAAGAACCTGAACAACCACAACCTCCCAGAAGAAATGAATCTCTAGATGTAAAATTTGTCAAGAAAAAGGCTTCAAACGCTAGTGCTGAATCAGTTCATGGTAACACTGAAGAAAAGTTAGTTAAACGAAGAAAGAAAGTCAGGGAGACGAAACCTGTGGACTCGGAAAAATCGGATGATAATGTTGATTCTAAAACTACGAGACGACGACGTAGGACTGTTGAGCGAGAGAGTATGGGTGTCCAGACAGACGATGAACAGACGGGTGATGAGAGCCAGATTCGCTACAGAAGGCAACCCGAACCTCATCCATCTGGCAATGATCGATCTCGATCCTCTGAATCTGGGAAGAAAGCCAAAACATCTAAAATTTATTCCGAAGCATCGTATTACGACAACCACAGAAAGCCCAGCACATACGTAGCTGTACCCCCTCCTGAACCTAAAATGAAAAAGAAAAAGAAAAAAAGAACTGCTGAGCAAGTGGCGAAAGAAAATGTTCCAATTAGCGATCAAATGAAAAACTACGACTTCCAGGGACTTCCAATGTCAGCATCTCAAACTTTTGAAACTACTTCTGTTATTACAAACACCAGCTCCGTTAAAGCCAGACGCAGAAGGTCAGCCTCAAAATCAACGTTTGCCACCCAAACTGATGACGAGCTTAGCATGAAGTTTCACCTTGCAGATACGGACAATAAATCGCTCATGTCTGAAGCTACATCTAAATCAAAACAAAGTTTATCTGATGATACTCATTCGATTCAGGCTGAACGTACAATTAGATTGCAAGATGACAGTCCTAAAGCCTCTAGTTTGAATCACGAAAATCAAACTTCATTGGCAGTAAAAGACACTCGTGAAGGTTCACTCTTGCCTAAAAATAATCCTGAATGTGAGTCGAAGGAAAATTCTACTGCCGGTATCAATCCGCCTCAGATCGATCCTTCACTGCTAATTGTTGATAGGGCTTTAAAACCTAAGCCGAAACCAGGACCTAAACCTGTAAAAAAAATCTTAGGGTTGTCGAATATTTCTCACATTCATTCATATCGAGCTGACTCTGATTCTCATGTGTATGTTAACATCCCAGCTGCTCTTCTTTACCACGGAGTTAAAAGTAATGCCAGCGAGGACGGTTCAGAAGCATCAGAAGAGAAAGATCCTCCAATTGACGAATCTCAAAGTGAGCAAAAGTTAGAAACAGAAGAAAACGAGGATAAGTTGAGCGAAAGGCCTGTTTTTGACAGCGAGAAATCTCAAAATCCAACCATTCTTATCGAACTAGAGCCGGAGGAAGATTTTCTCTCGGATGATAATGAAGAAACTGAGGGGAAGAAAGCTGATGATAAACTTATGAAAGACAAGGGAAGACTGGGGGAGAGAACTGCCAGCAGGGAAAACTTTAGAAGGTCTTTTGAGAGAAGAGGGAAACGAGCGAGGTACCGAGCTTCTCAAAGAAAGAGAGAATTCGACATTGAAAAGTACGGGGAAAGGCTGATTCGAGCGCTAGAAGATTGTCTCAGAAAAGGCGAGTTGAGCAAGGAAGTTTCTGAAGACACAAAAGACAAGGAGTGTGAACCACCGTCTCAAATATCAAGTCAGCTCTCGAAATCTGATGATAAGCCTCATTGTGAAGTAGGCGAAGACGCAAACGATATAAAATCTCCCGAACGAAGTTCTAATGACCCAGAAAAATTCGAAGACAGAGCTCTTGAAGAATCGGCTGATGATCTTTCACAAAATCGTGTACAAAGTAGCCCTCCGATTTCCAGAAGTGATAGTAGGAATGAATTTCCTAAAAATGATGCAGGATCTATCGAGAAGGCAATTTCTCCATCATCGTCACTGATCCATGATCAAGTAATGCCTGAAAATGAAGACTTGGAAACTTCTACGCAGGTTGAAAAAGAAGTGGAAAACGATCCTGGGCCCTTGTCTCCTGAATCTTCGGCAGAAGATAACGAAGCCCCGACGTCGGGTCTTGATCATGAGGAAATTGACCAGCAAGAAAATGAGGCTCCTGCCCCGAACAGGAGACGAAATGTAACCTTGAAGCGATGGGTTAGTGAACCATCTGTACTACCCGATGAAAGTTCTTACGAATTCCGCGAATACAAAAGAGATTTAGTAAAGGCTTTATTACTAATTCACAAGCAGAGCAGTAAACGATGCAAGGGAGCTTTGACTGAAGATTCCGAGTCTTTTGATAGTATAACGAAAGAGCTTGGCTCACAATTTGAACTGTATTTTGGAGAAACTGCGTCCGATGATCAAGACACGAGGACAAGAAGTCCTCTTGTACGACAAGATGCTGTGGAATACAAAGAGACTGTTCAGGATGGAGAGGTCTCGACCTTTCATGACCCTTCTGGCTCCAGCTTGCCCCGATCCGCAACGTTTGGGATTTCAACTGGACAACACGACGGAAGTGTGGATACCATCGACGAGCTCAAAATTAGCGGAGGCGAGGAAGAAGATGCTGTTGAGATTGAAGACGATAATAGTGATGATGGCGACGATGACGAATCTCTGCAAGATGTTGAAGAGGAAGAAGAGTCTCATTCATCATCAACACACTCTCCAATAGAAAGCAGTGAAGAAGCTTCTAGTGAAGAAATCAGTATTTTTAATCAGAATATTGATGAAAGGGACTTTTCAGAAGACAAAGCCTCAGATCTTCATATCCGTTATGCTTCAGAGATGCTCTCTGAATCAGAAGCAGCGTTGTGCTATGAGCCTGAGAGTTTCTCTGTAGTCAAAGAAGTTCCGTTAATACCCGACGAAGTTGTATCTGATGACTCGATTGATTCCAGCCACCAATTGTTACTTGAAGACGATCAAATTTCATGCTCTAAAGCAATAGATGAAGATGAGTTATGCTGTCATCCAAACAACAACGAAGAGAAAACTCTTTTTCTTGGCGTTGATTGCTTTTTCAAGCCTGTAAAGGACTCTTTCGAAATCGACCTTAATCTCCCAATGAAAAATGAAAAGGAATTGAAAGTACTTGGTAGTTCTGATTCTCTCTGCGGACTTCAGTCGTCCTCGAAAGAAGCACTCAAAGAGCCTCCTTCGGTTGACTTGGAAAAAAATTACGCTAGTGATGGTTCGTCATCAAAAAGCAGTCGAAGGTCTTCTTGGAGAAATTTACTTTCGAAACAGCCTTGTGTTGGGGAAATTTCTTCAAGCAAAATAGTTGGTGATGAAGAAGACAATGTGCACACAGCGCTCGAACCCAAAAGGGAAGAAACTGATGAAACCAATAAAAATGTCCCAGCCACGTTGCACGCTGCTGAGAGTAGACTCATTTCTGAACAATTGCTACCGATCGTGAATGATGAAAATTCTATTCCTCCTACGTCTCCAGATGACGTCGAAATGACTGATTACTTCGCCATGTCGCGGCAGGAAACGTCCAGGCAGCTAGAGGGTAATCAATCAAGTAAAAGTTCTAAAAGCTCAAAGGAAACCGAGGAAGGTTCTTCTAAACAAGGATCAAATGAACCTCAAGAGGGGGTGGAAAAAGTCACTAGTGTTGAGCGTGATCCAGGAAGTACAGTTTTGCCTACTGTAGTTCAAAGTGAGTCCAATCAAGACCTCAGAGATAAGCCTTCAACTCCAGTCAAAAATACGGAAAGTCAAGCGTCTTCTTATCCTCCAGCATCCATTCCGCTGGTTTCTGATCCATCAGATCCCACTGTACTCAAAGTTGGTGCTGAAAAAGTGTCTCACGACAAAGCCAATTCTCCTTCCATTGAATCTTCTGTGATTAAAGATGTATTTCAAGTTGAATCGCAATCAAAAGAATTAACAGCCATGGCGTTCGAGCAATCTGAGGGTAAAATTTTGTCTGAATTACACGTGAAAAGTAAACCAATAGACAATGCAACGACTGAGCCTATTCTTTCCGAGGCAGAGACTTCCTTGTCGTTTTCCCCTTCTCTGTCTTCCTCGACGGCAAAGGCTTCTACTGAAGTTTCTCTGAACACATCAGGAGCGGCTACGCCAGCACTGGTGTTGACTCACATGGGGGCCGACGATCGTACTGAAAAAAAGAGAGGCAGTGTTAGTACTCGAGAAAGAAGACGACGAAAAAAGAAAGTTCAAATGCGTTACAAAACAGCTGCGAGAGAAAACAAAACACAATTTGAGAAATTAGATCAACTCTTTCAAAAAAATTTCGATAAAAACCGTAGTGACCCAGGGGAAGACGTGACCAGTAACGTTGAGCGCGGCTTCGCTTCAAAAACTTTTTTAAATAGTAAAATAAAGAAAGATGGACCCAAACCGAGTTCATGCTCAAGTGCAACTCAAGGTGATGGTACGTTGCTGAAAGGAGGTCCATCTGGTGTTCAACGCAAAAATCGAGTGCCGAAACGTCTGACTCCAATGCCTCATGCTATAAGTGAGAAACCTATTACGATTTCGGATAAACTACTCGAAGAACAAAAAATAAACTCTGGAAAGCAGAATCCTTTGAAAGAACAGAAGAAGGGAGTTTCAATTCATCGACAGGAATTAATAAACTCGAGTGAAAGTCATCAGAGCTTAGATATGACAGTGAAATCAGCTGAGAAAGACTACCATCCTTCTATGGTGGTCGATGTAGACTCGGGAACTGTTAACGTACGCGGACAGGTAGATGATATGCAGGCAATACATCCCTCTGAAGGTGTACAGTTGGAAAACCGCTTTCTGAAAGAGAGTGGAGATGATGGTGGGGTGAGCACTGATGCTGATGACGAGACTCCAAGTATTGCAGTCGCACTGGAACTCCCAGTTAGTCATGAAGGTCAGTAAAGTTTTCGCTGCCTTCCAACTCGCTCATGTGTTGAGTTTGATCCCTTGTTGGTATGACTCATACTCAGCTTCAGACTCACCCCGCCTGACTTATGTTTTAATTTAATTTGTTGATTAACAGAGCAACGCAATGAGTCTCATAACGGGTGTTTCGCATTGTCCTAACTTGGATCTCCGTTTAGATCCAGCATTGTTTGAGTAAATTTTTGTATGCTTTGAAAGACTGTCTGTAGGTTGATGCATCTTCGCAATACGAATTGTAACTGTACATTTGGTGCGATTAACTTATTCATCACGAACTTATTTCCCAGTCGCATAACGGGACCAATTTTAAGAAATCCTGGGTTGCTGAGAGAATAAACGATTTAGTAAACAAACTACTAGAATTTCATCCGCACAATCTACCCTACGTTCCCATATCCTTGTGTTCGTTGGAATTGTTCACGCCTACCAACCTTCTTTGCATGAAAACCATTATTAAATTCACTTATCAGTTCTACTCTGTTAAACATTTATGCGCACTACACCCTGTAAATTAAGTGTCATCAGCGTACTCTTCCAATTTGAGCAATTACATTTTTTCAACTCTGTTTATGTGACCTAACTCTAACCTCAAGTGATGCACGATGTACAAATTTTGTGGGTATTATTAAAGGGGCTTTGTTTTTTCGATACCTGTATCTGGAAAACAAAATTTCCATTCTAACTCAATTCTTCGTTCTACTCCCTTGTTGTACTCGAGTGTGCTAACTGCTTTTGCGTGTGCGTTAATTTTCGTTGTTTGAATTTTCTCATTATTCAGAGAAACTGAAGCGCTCTAGCATGAGAACCCAGGCCACCCAAACCGACCATACACAGCCTCTACAAATGATGGGCAAGTCTCTTCCCCAGCTGGACATGTATTCTACCTCGGAAGATAAGGTCTGTTTTTAAATGCATTTCATGTTCAAAAACATAATTCAGATACGATGTGATAAGATGTGCCAAAAATCTGGATATGTTACAGTAGTTGATATGAGTTGCATTTGGTCCAAATAGTTAGCTGTAGTTGGGAGAGCATGCTTTATGAAGAACGAACAACCACTACAACTAGTGGTGGTGATACTTATACTCTGAAATTATAGTACGTTGAAAGTCATTTTCAGCTTCGTCTTTGGCTTTAGGATTCAGAGCAGTGAGTAGCATCCTTACGATAATTTTAGCTCAAGTGTCTTTATTTTGTTTGCAAAAAGAATCTACAATATATTAATCCACCAATCAATCAATCCCTGTGAATAAAAATGGAGGCAACAGTGCATGAGGCAGAAAGGAACAGCTAGGGAAAGCTAGTAATACGTCTTAGTTCACTAGTAAAGTTTCTCACTCATGAGGTCTAAAATATTCGTTTTGAGGTCAGTATCAACGTTGTTACGAGATTGATAAACTCCATATTCTATTATCCCACTCTCAGGAGGAAAGTGTGTAAGGGTGTGATTATTTTTAAAGTAATTTTAACTATGCAAGCTTGGTAGTTATGGTAACTGAATCTTGTAAGAAAATTTGAAATTGTTACCACAAACTTGGGTTACTCATATCCAAAAATGTTTACAAGCCTCAGAGTGGCTTAGGCTAGTGCAAAATCATACCAAAGAACGAGTTGTCTTGGTATCCCTTGAATTATATCAGTATTTTGCAATACACAAGCTGTGCCAACGAAATAACTGTTCATATTCATAAGAGGTTGGTACACTAGACCCTCAGTTAACGAACATCTTGGATAACGAACAAATCAGTTAACGACCAATAATTTTGCTAAAAATTTATCCCGGATAACGAACAAATTTTGGATAACGAACAGCAAGCCTAAGAACCTACACAACATTCCAACCTCAGTCGCGCTCGAGACGTTATTGCGGTCGGACGTTGGCTTTTTATGCTTTATTTGAATAATATGGCCCTCAAACATGTCTCCGAAGAAGGCTAAAAGCTAGAGTTGTAGTGTGATGAAAAGGAAAGGCTAGCAATTGAGATAGAGATAAAAATTATTTCTGAGTATAAAAATGGAGTGCGTGTGTCTGATCTCGTAGCGGAATACAACATGTCGAAGTCAACAATCTAGACCATTTTAAAGAATAAGGAACAAATCAGAGGAGCTAGTGTTGATAAAGGAGTGAGATCTTTAAACAAAAGTCTCGGGTAATTGGGGAAGTAGAAAAGTTGCTTCTTGTGTACATAAATAAAGAACAGTTAGAAGGTGCTAGAATCAATGAGGTTTTAATTTGTGAAAAGGCGCTACAAATCTACGATTTATTAAAGAAAGCTACTAGTAAAGTAGTTTTTACTGCATTTTTCATTTAAAAAACATACCTTCAGGTTATATGTTATTGATAGTAGCAAATCAAGTGGGGATGAGAACCAATTATTTCTATTTCCATTGTTTCTTATGGGAAAAATTGATTCGGTTAACGAACGTTTCAGTTAATGACCAGCTTTCAGGAAGGCGCCAAAAAAGTACTTGACTGCTTAGGTTTGCATTTCTTTCAGATGGCTAAGCTGTTCATATTATTATATTTAATATTATTAATATTAAAACAACAGCTTCATATTATTTTCCTTTTTGAAGGCGCTGATGGTGTCGCAAGCGGCGCAGACTATAAGTAACGGCGACCTCGATCCTCATCGACGTCTCGTCAAAAGTTTATCTGAGGCGGCGAACTCTGACGGCGTTTGTTACGGCATGTACGATGTTGACAGACTGGCCCCTCCTGCGCGATACCAAAACGACGTCCGAATGCAACGGGTTCCATCTTTTGATTTGGCTGAAGATGAATATTCCTTTTCCCCTCATGATCTCAAAGGTCTCTCTGAATCTTCTGATGTTTTCCTCTCCGATTCTTCTTTGAGATGCAAAAAATCTGCGTTGCATAAAACCATGTCTGAAGGAGAAATTTTACAAGAGAAGAAGCGAGCTTTGGTTCTGTCGTCTGGTTTTGTAGATGTTGACATTAACGGATACACTAGGAGCGAGGAGGATATTATTGAACCTCACTGTGTAGACGAGTGTTCGATTGACCTTTCGCACAGTAGAATATTTAGTCAAGAATCCCTTATTGACGAAGAAGAACTAGAAGAAGAATCTTTTCACGAAAACATGCTAGCTGATGACTCTGCCCCGACAAGTTCAGAGGGGCGTAGAGTCTCCATCGTTTCCTCAGATTCAGACATGAAATCAATCGATGCTAATGAACTGAAAGATGAAAACCACTTGCAAAATCAGCTGGATATAATTTCTGCAGAGGTTCCTCCCACTCTTGAGGAAGAAAGCCCTGATGTATCGCCCATTGAAACTTCTTCCTTCCACGAGACTTTAGATGCCTACGAAGAGTCTGTGAGTGAGAGCCAAGTGACTGTTGTCCCACGCCGTCTCACTTTGGGTGGATCTGGACAACTCATCGCTTCGGACTCAGAGAATGGCAACTGTGTACTACCTGAGCATCCGAGCAAAACTCTGTGTGTGAAGCAGAGTAGTTTGTACGGGTCTTCATTTGAGGAAGATGAAGAATCTTCCAGATTACGAGTTCCTGCAAGTAAAGCTAGTACATCCAATTTATCGAATATTTCTGATGAACAAGTGAGTATGACCGATTTCTTGACACCTGATGGGTGTATCGCTCCGATCTCGCCCAGTACATCTTCTAGTGAGTGCGACAAAGCCATTGCCTCATCCACCGACGAATATGGATCTATTGTGAGCGGAGATTCCAGCACAGTTAAATCCGACGGATTTGATCACGATGGTGAAGATCCAGATCTTATAATTGAAGAAAATTATATGGAAAGATTAGTACAAGAATTAAAAAGTTCAGACTTCTCTCCATCCAAACTTTTCTCCAAATTGGAATCGAGAAAAATGACTTCCCCTGAATCAGACTCTTCCAGCAACCACTTAACAGAACAGGAAACTTCAAGAGCGACAAATACTATTAATTCCAAGTCTGATTTTTCTAGATCTAACTCTCAGTTTGTTACTGATCAGTCTCAGTCAGAAAATTCTGACGATTACATATCTGCCGTTGAGTTTGCAAACAAAATCTGCGACAGAAGTCGAAGCCTGATAGAAGAACGTCATGTTTCTTCACCTCCGAGAATGGAAGATATCGTCGAAGTCGAATCTATTGCTACACCTAAAATACTTAGCCCTGCTTCTTGTTTGAGCAGGAAAGATGTTATCGAAGGATTGGATAATGTAAACAGTGATTTTGAAACGGCACACGATTTGACTTCACCGTTGTCTGACACCACTACATCTGCTAGTTACCAAATCAGTGAAGACTTTGACAGAACTAAGTCAGATATTCCTCCAAAATCTACTAACTCGTTTGTCCCCAAGCCCATGTTACCTCCCAAACCGGAGCGATTTTCTCCGTGTCGAGAATCTAAAGAACGACCACTGGTTTTGAGTGCTGAGAAAGCAGTAACCACAAAACAGATTTTAGGACCATCTTTGAAAACTGCTCAGAGTTCGTGGACGCAACCTGGATCCACGAACACCGACGGATCAGAAACCGAGTCACAGAGAGTGGACTCTCAAAGTTCAACTCGTTATTTCGATGTCGAGAGTAACACCACAGAAGACAGTGCAGACATTCAGGGCGATGGCGAAGATTCTGACAGTGAGACACAACATGATCTTTGGTCAGAAGAAGAAAGAGAGAAGCTGAAATCGGGAATGAAATTAGAATTTTCTTCTGGGGGATCTACGTATGGAGATACTGCTCAACAGTGGGGAAAAGATATTAAAGAACATGACTTGAAAAAACTCAAAATATTTGAAAGCAAATCTAAGAAATTAGCTAAGCTAGACTCGTCTGATTCGTCAAAGTTAAATCAAGAATCAAAAAGCCAAAGCCCCAAAGATTTTAAAAACTCGCGGTCGCCTTCAACTGCCAGTGAAAAGAAGTCTCAGAAAGACAAAGCAAAAAGTAAAACACCAGAAGAGGTGGGTACTCCAGGCATGGTTCGAAGCCCAGCCATGCATGAAGGATTTAGAGTCCAAGATTGGACCCTTGTGCGAACTCCAGGGACTCCAGATAAGACTATTGATTTTGACACATCCGATGACTCGGGAACAGACCATTCACCTAGACTGTCAAAAGTACGAAGTCCTAACAGGCTAGTGAAAGAGCAGCGTAAAAAATCCAAAGACGTCAGTAGAAAGAGCGAGGACTTCAACCTGCCTAAGATCCCAAATTCAAAATCGAACACCAGGAATGGAAGTTTGTACTCCCACTGTCAAGAAAGGAGCGATTCTCTGGACTTGAAGACTTCTCCAACTCCATGGCAAGAGCCCCGACCGAGCTCGAGTATCCCAACGTACAGACGTGACAGCCTGATGCACGATTCTCCCATTCCTGCGGATCTTGAACCCAATTATGGATCAGGTCATCACCTCAACGACAAAAACGAGTCTCACGTTGGGTTGTGCGCCCAGTGCGGAGAGAGGCCTGCCTCGAGGGAGGGGAACCTGCGGTCCACACCATCTCCCCAGCAGATGCTGGCCATGGCACACGCTGCACATCGTCAGCAGTTCAGCCACCAGTTTTACGTGATGCAGAAATCGCCAAGTCTTCAACATTCATTTCCTCCCGACGTGAGCATGAACAGCATGCCGCGACCTCGCCCGCTTCCACCTCGAGCACGCTCTGAAGAACGCAGCGTCCTCAGCAGGGACTGGAGGTGTGTATGCTTCTTTTGCATTTTTGCAATTTCCTAACGTACAGTAAATTCTGTCTACTGTTTGCTTTACATTGATGTAGTGTAGTGCTGAGACTAAGAATTTTCTTAAGAATCATCCTTACTGATTCTCTTTTTAAATTTGACATTATAACCATTTTTCTTATCGCTTTTGTATCATAATTTTCATAGTTTGCTTTTTCTGCGACCGGAATGACCTTTATTCATGTTGTGGACGGATTCACCTTGTTTGCATTAATAAAGAGTTTTCCGGATTGTTACTTGACTACCAGTCGGCCTGCAAGAATTTTGTATGAATCGTTTCACTGTGATAACCGACCCATATTTTATCATTCCTTCCACAATTAATGTACGTTGAACTATTGATAGCTGTCCCATAACAAAAAGCTCCTGACAAATAAATTATCAAAAAGGAATGGAACGTGGGACGATTATACTGGATATTGAATAAAATTTCAAAATCTTTTTTATTTAGATGGTTCTGTTTTATCCTTCTACTTGCAATAGTTAGTGAGTTATAGCCATTCAAATATTAAAATATTTTTGTGATCACACTGTGAGTATACTGTAAACCATGTTATTTTATTTTACTTATACCAATGTCATTTTCCTTTTGCACACGTACCATAAATACCACTACTGGATGGTTTCATATCTAAAACGCAGAGTAAAGGCCGATTCATTATGACCATTTTCATTGTAAACGGGATTTAGTAAATCTATTCTAATGTGCCATCTCGCTACCATGTATGGTTTCTCATACCCGTCACTGCTACCATGTATGGTTTCTCATACCCGTCACTGCTACCATGTATGGTTCCTCATACCCGTCACTGCTACCATGTATGGTTCCTCATACCCGTCACTGCTACCATGTATGGTTCCTCATCCCCGTCACTGCTACCATAACCGCCATTACTATAACTATCGTTACCATAACTATCATATCTATAACCATCATTGTTATACCATCATTTCTATAACTATCATTATTATAACTATAATTACCATAATCATAACGTTGATAATTGTCATTAGCATAACTCATTACCATAGCCATTGCTACTATCACTATTTTTCACCATGACTATTACATAACTTTCCAATTACGAAAACTGTAGATGATGCCTGGTCCACACAGGTACTCAGGCCACAGCCTGGAGTGGGGAGATGTGCCACGGCAGGATGGAGAGGATGATGAAAGGGGGGTGCACAGCGAGGCCTACCGTGCCTCTCCCTGGCTCCTGCTGGCTGCTTGTGATGAATTGAGGGTGTGTGTGCATCACTGCTTCCTTCTGTAAAATAAACGGTTTTATTTTATTTTCATGTGTCATACAGTGCAGCATCATATGGTACAGTGTCGCACAGTACAGTATCATACGGTACAGTGTCGCACAGTACAGTATCATACGGTACAGTGTCACACAGTACAGTGTCACAATTTCCCTCCGTCGGGATACGCACTCATGCTTAAAATCTCGCCTCTTGTAATGTTAATGGGAATCAAACCTTATTCACCTCATATACTGTTTAATGAAGCTTGTAGGTACACTCACCATTATCCTAATTTCTCTATTTGGTACATACGAGTGTAATAATCTCCAAAAGTAATACACAGCAATCCATGTGTTGCATGAACCTTATGTAGATCAATCTGTCCTAAAAAGAAGTAAACCGATATTTATTCAAAATTTATTGGTATCTCTAATAGTAATTGCATGCATAAGATAAATATACTGTTTGGTAACAAAACGGGCAATTCTACATGGTGTGGCAACATAACTTTATTTTTTCGAAGCAAAGCGCTTTGAAAAAAGGAAGTTGTGTTGCTGCACCTTGTAGGTTTTAATAAAAAATAATAAAATTTCGATTAACTTTTTTGGGTCCTCCTCAGGACGTGGTGGGGCTTGATGGGTTAAATAACTTGTCCCTTCCTTCGCAAGAACATCATGGCTTCGTTATGATATCACGCATTCATGTATTTAAGTTCCATATTTTCACGGAGAAGAGCTGAACGCATTTTACTTCTATATGCATTCACTTTGTTATCATCATGCTCTCATGTGTATGTGTAGCCTTTTTTTGTCTTTTCAGACGGTCTTACCATATCCTGTCTGGTTAGTTTGTGCTATACTGTTCTGAGATCTGGTTTTGGTCCTGATATATTTACTTTTTATTTATACGTGCTTCAGTTTTAAGGACGATCATGTATTGTTAAGGTGTGGCGCAAGGATAGCGCGCCGTGCTCGGTGCCCATACCTCCTCACGTGCGCATCAAGGGCTTTGACAACGATGAAGACCCAGCGGACGACCTAACGGCTCCTGAAGGAGGGACCTGCCGTCGAGGATCCGGAGACTCGACCTGCAGCGAGAAGGACTTCAGGAGGAAGTATCAGGCGGTCACCCACAGACTCGTCCACAGGAAGGCTTCCATCGAAATGTTCAGACGACTCGCCAACAACACCTTCCGTGAGTACTTTACGTCCCTTTTCAGTAAACGTTGACGCAAAAAGTAGGGGAGACATTTCCAGTAGATGTTGACGCAAAAAGTAGAGGAGACATTTTCAGTAGACGTTTTTGCAAAAAAGTAAGGGAGACATTTCCAGTAGACGTTGGCGCAAAAAGTAGGGGGAAAATGCTGTAAGTGACATCCTTGTTTCTCTTAGAATTTTACCGTTTTCAGTGGCACAAATTTGTTTCTTGAGCTCGTTTCTTCCTTAGAACATTTAGAGCCAGACGCTCGCTTTTTCGGAAGAATTTATGTTGCAAGCCATAAGTTCTTTCTTTAGCGCGTACCGTAAGTACAGGGTGGTTCATAATTAACACCCAGTTTTTTTGAAAAAAATATATTCAATTCATTAAGTAATTATTAATTAATGGTCAAAAAATTATTTAATTACTTCCATGCATAAAATAATAAATTTTAGGATCTTCCCTATCTTTTACAATGATCCTGATCTTTTTACATTTCACAGCTTTTTGTCAATGTTTTTTTTAAGAGGGTGTTTCTTAAACGCCACCTTGTATATGCAGACGCAGTTAGCATCGATTGGTGATCATAAATCTCTGAAAGACGTTTTTATCCAAACAAACTGACCACTGTAGACAGAATACACCACTCCATTTATCCTTTGTTGGTACGGTGTCATTACAGGATTGCATTGTTCAGTTTTCTCACTATTCCTCTGTACATATAATAATACACAGCTAGTTGCTTGCTTACTTGCTTGCTTGCTTGCTTGGTCCGTCTTTCTGTCACGCTCTCAAGGATTTAGATTGGAGAAAATTCGGTAGGGTATACATGTATTGTGAGCATTGTATTGTGGATACCAAAGGCACATCCTTCAATGTGGAAACTCCTTCGTAAAGCCCACGTTCACTGGTAAATCAAACGAAAAAAATTTGATAAAAAACACGTGAATTTTCCCGTGTGGGTCTACTATTATAGTATTTACATATTCACTGTCGTGATGCATCAGGTGAGTGTGTGTATGCAATAAATGCTACGTTTGTTATATGTGATTGACTTTAACACAAGAGTAGGTTCTTACAGTGACGTTCAGGTTCTGTGTAGGTTTGTTAGAACTCGGATTCCTAACGTCTACCACGTAAATCAACGTTCCATTTTCTGCCAGTGCTCGTGGTTTGAATTGGTTGTTGATGCGCTAAACAAGAAGCGAATACGTACTAAATTGAATAATTATTCACTCAACAATCCACAGCTTCTGTTGTTCCCACTTTACCTCCAAAAAATATTGTTAATCGATCCTTTTTGTGGATATATCTTATATGCCAAACAGTTTTTGCTAATTAATGTTTTTTTGGAATTAATTCCTTTGCATAAATTAATTTATACATATCAAGTATCATTATTTTTTATTATTAATAATTTATTCTTAGTTGAATGATCAAACCATTTTAGCAAGAGCTGTACTGGTGCCTGTGCGTGAAGATTGACTGTTACACTTCCTCCTTCAACCTTACATTACTCCGTCGTCAGTGCCTGTGCGTGATTGTTGTCTGATGGTATCAGACTTCTCTACCATCCCAAGAACGGACAACTTAGCTCGTTCCTGATGCTATATTCTATTCATATCCGCATTTGACCTCAGTTTACCCTGGTTTACCTTACTGTGTTGTAGTTTACCTCATTTTACCTCAATTTACTTTGCTTTACATTACTTCACTCCAATTTATCTCACTTTACTTCACTTTACCTAACGTTACCCAAACTTTACCCCTCTTTACCTCGCTTAACCACACCATAGCTAACGTTACTCCACTTTAACTCTTTTCGCCTCACTTTACCTCATTTCCGTTTCATTTCCGTCTCTTTTCATTTTATTCTTTCAATCACTCTCAATTTTCGTCTTTTTTCTTAGCTAAAAATTATTTTAGGTCATTTTCATACATGTGCTCCATTGGCGGAATATGCAGCGTCATTCTTCTCAATACACAGCACCTCCAGCGTAGTTCACTGACTTGCCCTGAACTTTCTCTTCTCTCCCTCTCTCACTCTCACTCTTTCACTCTCTCCCTCTCTCCCTCTCTCCCTCTCTCCCTC
>VCRD01002121.1:82632-93000 GCA_006783055.1 Trinorchestia longiramus
TGAGGGATGGTGAGGGTAGTGAGGGATGGTGAGGGTAGTGAGGAATGGTGAGGGTAGTGAGGGATGGTGAGGGTAGTGAGGGATGGTGAGGGTAGTGAGGATGGTGAGGGTAGGGGTTAATGGGGCTTTGTAGACAGGATTGTGGGATGAGGTCAACAGGATTTACTATGAATATCTGAACTCGTAACAAGATGAAATTTTCGAGGTGAATGTTAGTGAGATTTTGAAAATTTTCATGTACAGGCTATGACCGTATTACTAAAGAATTACAGCACATACCAGTATTGTAAGCGAAGTCTTTCTAACTGATTAGTTTGCAAAAGAGTTTCGGTACATAGGAGTTTAGCCTTAGATGGTAGATTTTATATGTAATTTGACCATGAGTATCCAGTCATCACTTGACCATGAGTCTCAAATTAAAGTTTGACCATGAGACTTTGGGCAAAGAGACTCATGTTGAAGCGTTAGCCAGGTTCAGACCTCGAAAAATTTGAAAGCCCAAGTTGGATTACAGGTTCATGAATGCAATTGAGGAACTTTTTATAGTACTGAGGAGATAAAGCTGGACGTCTCCATTCATTCCAGGAGTAAATTTAGCTGTAATGCAGTAGTGCTTCTGGAAAGTAGACGATCACAACGCTGGGATTCCAGTAGATTTATCTCTGCTGGATTATTTGATGCAATGTGGCCGACCTCATGCCTGGATGCCTGGACTTCCAGCAGAAATATCACTGCTGGAGAAAGTGATAAAATATTCAACCGTTGTGCAAGTGTACGTCAACTTATTCCTGTAATAACAGCAATAAATTTAATCAGGTTATATGAAATTAATTTGTTTAGAGGTCGGTTGTTGGAACGACTAATAATTAAAGTTGATTTTCCACTGCAAAAAAAAATTAGGGGCTACTAAAGTGATTGAAATTCCTCAAACTCAGATAATGAATCTAAGATGTAAGAAAAGTCGACGATTATCTTACTGATTTTTTTTCATATCCTAAACCGAGCCTATTTTTTGCCGTTCGACTACCAGTCTTTTCATAAAGCAGCGGTGATTTAAGAGCAAACTATGTATTCGTTTAGGAATAAAATAAAAACTTCCAGTTTTTGTCTGTGATTATGTGATTTCATCAAGCAGAAGCGATTCATATAGAATTTATATGCTAATTTTTTGAATGAAATTAAAATCTGCCATTGATTTTTAACAACATCAGAAAGCTTAACTAATTTACGAAAAAAATAATGCATTAATTTTATAAATAAATGGTCAACCACGGACAGATACAGACACATGGGGAGCTTTTCCTCGACTTCTGTCATTTGTGTCAAAAAAAAGTACGGGATTCTGTTATTTGTATTAAAAAAGGGATGCTGTTCTGCCTATTGTGTCAAAAAAGGGGATAGGATTCTGTCATTTATTTCAGAAAAAACAAGGTGCTTAGTGTACGATCAATGAGCTGATGTTGCAATGTTGCAATCAATCTGAATATGAAACTTTTGTTACGTTTTTCGTTACGCCATTAATGTAATATTATTGAATTGCCTACTCTTACTTCTGAATCAATTTTGCTTACTATGCTTCTGTGAGTGTACAGTTGTTTTAGGTTTTAATTCCTGCAGTGCTGCAACGCGACTGTCGTCTCAACGATTTAAAATGCTGCCAACTTGTCGCGTGTTTTACGATGCTTGAATTAACGCACGCCATGACGCAGTGTTGTGTTGTAATTAATGGTGTAGCTGTACGTACACGCTGCACGTACATGGTGCACGTACACGCTGCACTACGACGCACACGGTGCACGCACATGCGACAATAATACGCACACGCTGCAGCCTGTCTTACTGCTGCTGCAGCTGTTGCAGCTGTTGCAGTGCAGTACAGTGGCTGTGGCCGTGCAGTTCGTAGTGAGCAGCAGTAGCGCTGTGTCAGGAGCTACAGTCTTTTGACTGACTGCTGACGGTGAAGTGTTGTCAGCGCTGAGTGACTGCTGACGGTGAAGTGCTGTCAGCGCTGACTGACTGCTGACAGTGAAGTGTTGTCAGCGCTGACTGACTGCTGACGGTGAAGTGCTGTCAGCGCTGAGTGACTGCTGGCGGTGAAGTGCTGTCAGCGCTGACTGACTGCTGACAGTGAAGTGCTGTCAGCGCTGACTGACTGCTGACAGTGAAGTGCTGTCAGCGCTGACTGACTGCATAGCGTCCTTTCACTTGAACTGGAGAAATTATTTTGTGTGTTGAGTAGGTTGTGCCTCGTGAATTTCAGCATCGTGATAGTTTGTTCATCGTAAATTCGTGTTAAATAGAGAACAGCTCCTCCCTTGAAATGCTAGTAATAGACTGAATTGTTAGTTTGATTACAGCGACGCTGGGCGATTGTTTTAAATAATTTATACTTTGATCAGTTAGTGCTTTAAGTAGAAGATGTCTTAGGTAATGAATGTCTCGAGTAATTAATACCCTGAGTATTGAATACATTAGGTAATGGAGGCCTCAAGTTATTAATGCCCTGAGTAGTGAATGCCTTAAGTCATGAGTGTATTAAATAATTACTGTTCTAAGTAATCATTGCCTTAAGTAGTTAATTTAAGAACATTTTGTCGAGATTATTCTTTGTACATGAAGTGGAAGTATCGTTTATTTTTTTCATTAATCGAATGTAATAAGCAAGCATTTCAGTGTCACGCTGCAATAAAATGTAGCGGTACTACACACATATGAGCGACTGTGTACGTTCGCTTGTCATGGAAAAGAACGTACGCGTACGACACCTAATTACCAAGTGCAACTGTGTGATGTCCAACTGGTAACCATGGATGTCAACTTTTTGATGTGTCAAACTCTGGTAACTATGGATGTCAACTTTTTGATGTTTCAAACTGGTAACCATGGATGTCAACTTTTTGATGATTTCTCTTGATGCTGATGATACCTGCGTATTTTATTGCTACACACAATCATCTTTCACGTCCATTCCTCTTGTTTCCAGTGACCGACAAAACACTCGAGAATTTTGCCTGGCTATTGTCGTGTTTTATTTCTGCCAAGATTGTGTAGTTTGACCACACATGTCTTGCATGACAAATGCAACTCTGTCAACTACACGCTTGAATAAATTCAATGCCTGACGAACTTTCACGAAGATTTTGACGAATTCGATGCTTTATGCAAAGCGAAGAAGTGTTCGACTGCAACGCTCACGATGGAGGGTCAGGGAAGCAACTCCTCATGCTACGACTCTGGTGAGCCCAGGACACGTGAAACCTTAATTTGGTCGTGTATTATGACGCTAATTGAGATAATACTATTTTACATTTGTTATATTATTACACTGTGATAATATTGTACTGCATTCATTGTAATATCGCACTATTTGTGATAATATTATTGTACGTTAGTCATAATATAACACTAATGGTGTTAATATTATTCTACGTTCGCTATGCTATTACATTACCTATGATAATGTTATTCAGCATTTGTTATAATAATGCATTATTTGTGATATTATTCGACGTTCGTTATAATATCCCAGTATTTGTGATGTTATTCTGACTTTGTTATAATATTGCACTATTCGTGATAATATTATTCTACGTTCGTTATAATACTTCACTAATCGTGACAAAAAAGTGATAGTATTATATTTTGCGTTCGTGGCAATATAACACTAATTACTATGATAATATTTTAGTACGGTGCTTTCTTTCAATGTCACAACTAGTAAACAATTGAGGTGATGCAGACCTACTCTTCTGCAGGTAGTTACAGTCTTTTTTAGCATCGTACAGATTTCTACTGTAGTTTACATTATAGTTTATACTGTAGTTCAAACTACAATTTATACTGCAGTTTATACTGGAGTTTATACTGTGGTCAACATTCTAGTCTATATCGTAGTTCATACTGCAATTTATACTGTAGTTTATACTACGTATAGTTCACGCTTGTTGCAAGTATTCGTGGTGCTTTTATCTTAAAAATTATTTATTGTGAACATTTTATTGTAGCAGATTTCATGTTTGGTCATAATTAGATTTTAAATATTCATTGTTGAAAAAGTAGGCATCAATTTTTCGTATTTAGCAAGATTCTTTGCTGAGACATCACTGTAATAAGCGCAATATTTACACTTGTTCTTTATATTGAGTTTAATCCCTACTGCTTGATATTTTTGGTTCTAATTTGAATGTGTTGAGGTAAGAATTGATGTTAAGAATGCATTGAGATTTTGTTCCATTTTATGGTAAGCTAAAATTCTATAAAATCCTTTTCGGGTTCTATCTTATGAAAATGCTTCATGTTACAATGAAATGAATTTCAAAACACTTTACCGTCATTACTTCATTTCTAGTCAGATGAAATTCAACTAACTTATAATTTCTTCTGTTTTTGTACCCTTCCTTTGTTTCCTGTTATTTCTGCCCTTTCTTTGCCCTTTCTGAGCCCTTCCACCAACTGCGTCTACTTTTTCTTTTTCCCTTCTGAAACTTTTCACAAATTACGTCTGCTCTTTCCTTATTCCTTTTGAACCTTTCCTCCAATTACGTCTGCTCTTTCCTTATCCCTTCTGAACCTTTCCTCCAATTACGTCTGCTCTTTCCTTATTCCTTCTGAACCTTTCCTCCAATTACGTCTGCTCTTTCCTTATTCCTTCTGAACCTTTCCTCCAATTACATCTGCTCTTTCCTTATCCTTTCTGCATCCTCCCAATGTTTCGCATATATAATTACTCAAACCAAATTTTACCGCCTCCCTTCCCGTCAAAAACCAAAATGTATTTCATTTATATCTGATCAATCATCTATACATGCCTTGAATACATCCTATGTTCTTCGATCGTTTATGAGAGCTTTTCTGAATGCACGTCAAACGTTCATTTGTGGTCGTTTCGTAAATTATTTTATTCATTCACCACTTATTCATCTGTATATTATGAGCGTTTACTGTTCCTATATCATTCGTGTATCCCATTGGTTCCCGTTGATTTGTTGATCCTTCATTACACTGATATTCATTTTTTTAAATTTAAATGCGCCTACTACAGCTATCGAAATGACCCCTAATCCTTCCCCTTCTCCCACAGTTCCCTTCCCTCATCTCCCCCCCACTTTGCTGCTAAATGTCCGTGATCTAAATTCTTCCCCATCTTCCTCTGCTGCCAAAGCAACTGCACGATCAACCTCCAATTCGTCATTGCAATATGACTGCAACCAGACCAGTAAAGCTCCCGCTAAGTCAAAATCCAGAACTCGACTATGGGATAACAAGCAAACTCAAACAGACAGCAGCTTCCTTTCATCAGTAAATAGTGCCCTACACCCGAGATCAAGTGAAGACCACGATGATGGGGTGTCAGGTTCCCCGTATCCAAAAAGGCGATTTTCGTCGATAAAAGATATTAAATCAGCTCTGTCGATCGCTCCAAAATCAAGTGAGTTGAAACCGAATCCTCATGTTTCAGATAAAGATTCATTCTACTTGGAGCCAGTTGAATTGACTGAGGCTAGTCCTGAATTGAGGGGTAATCCAAGGTTTCCTTCTTGTAAGCCATTTAAAACCAAGTGCTATAAGTTCATATCCCATCCTGGTGAAGTACATTCCGATTATTTGCTTCCGAAATCTTTTTTCAAGAGTCGGAACAAATTCTCAAATCAATTTTCCCTCACTGCTGACAATCGTGTGTCCGATACATCTTCAAGGGTGCCGTCTCGTGGTTCTAATACGTTAATTAATTCTCCGCCACATTCCTGTTCTAGTAATAGCTCCCGTAGGTCGCTAGCTCTGTCGCCTATATTTGCTGATGAGAACGATCAGTTTCCATCAAGTAATTCAAAATTTCGATCTACTTCTAGAAGTCCCCTTTTGCAATCATCACCAACAGAAGTTATCAAACTATCTCAAGTTTATTCAACCACACCCCTCTCTCATGAGTCACGGATGGTCGCAGATGTATCACAGCCAAAACCGTTGGTT
The DNA here is from genome assembly GCA_006783055.1 of Trinorchestia longiramus. Taxonomy (NCBI): domain Eukaryota; kingdom Metazoa; phylum Arthropoda; class Malacostraca; order Amphipoda; family Talitridae; genus Trinorchestia; species Trinorchestia longiramus. The sequence goes on from VCRD01002121.1 coordinate 88,603, forward strand.
CCCTTCACATCTGCGTTATCATCTCCTTTACATGACATTTCAAATTTTAGTAAAAATACCCAGTTAATTGAGTGGTCCCCCCCAGTTCTGGTGGAAAGTAAGTTTTGCTTCTATCCAAAATTTCAGCTTTCGCCTGGAAATTTGTTATCCTCATTTCTACTTGAACAAGGTAGTCAGATTCATAAAGACTTCACACTATCTGAACGTGAGCAAGTGTCTCCCCTGGAATTGCTTCATAGTGAAGTCCAGGACGGCTGCACCAGCAATCTCAAAAATAATAGCTCTTCCTGTTCTCATTACTCCAAAGCTGCATCGAACTTTCCTCTTAAAAAGCATGACATGGTAAACTTCCGAGCCGAACCGAGTGATCAAACTGAAGACATCCTGGAGCACTCATCTTTACCTGCATCTACCATTCCAAATTCAGCTCCCTTGCAGCTTTCCGAGTCTTCGCAATCGATCAATTTGGTGGCGAATCCCAAAAATAAGGGTGCAAGTTGTACCCTGTACCCTGACTCTGCTCAAACTTTGCACCCTGACTCTCCTCAAACTCTGTACCCCGACTCTCCTCAAACTCTGAACCCCGACTCTCCTCAAACTTTGTACCCCGACTCTCCTCAAACTTTGTATCCAGAATCTCCACATTCCTTGGCCTCAGCATCCCCATCACTTAACAGCTCCCGAGGCTCGTCCTTTTTCCTATTCCCCAAGTCTTCTCGTGAGGACGAGGCCAAGACGAGCGTCATCAGCCACGTGATGGAGCATCTCTTCCGTGACATGCTGCTGTTGTGGTGCCGCCAGAGCCAGGCGTTTAGATTCTTAAACCAGCGAGACACCGGTCCGTAAAACCAACCCTCTTCAAGTTATCGCTGTGTTTCCAACATGTGCAAATTATTTTTCCAATTGAAAGCTTTTTATGAGTGTGCCTTTTTTACTGTGTTTGCTGACTTGTTTCCTCGAGTTAGGGTGTTCACCTACGTAGAGTGGGAGTGTGGATTCTTGACGATATTGGGTAATTTTAGTTTTTATAGATTCTTGGACGAAGTTATTCCAAGATTTCTCTCTTCATCCTCCATCTTCAAGTGCTGCGACAGCGCGCACACATTGAGTACTAATTAAATATTAAAGTTTCATGGTACTGGGAGCACAACTCTAAATTTTAAATATAGGTACGAAAAATAGGCTAACTGTATGTTCTTCAAGACCAGCTTATATGTTTTTCTTTCTAAGAAAACGAATGATTATTCTTCTCAACTGATATAAAATCCAGGAGATGGTCAATATAGAAATAAAGTCAGGATTTCAGAAGTTCTTGTTCATCGTTAGGTTAACATCAAAAGTTCGACTAAAATTCGTGTTTTTTTGTTTATTTTCAGAGAGTGAGTGATGTTTTCATTAGGTTTTAACAAGACTTGCTCTCGTTTCAGAGCTAGCACTGCAACAGCTGCCAATCAGGCACCGAGAGAGCTGTGCATAGCCAAGCGATTTTTCCTCATTGTCTCTTATTTGTTCCTTCTTTGGCGGGATTTCCACTTGCAGTTTTTACAATTAACATTTTTAGCTTGTTATTTTCTCTTTTAATTCAACTTTTTTATTCGTGTTTTTTTAGTTTAGCTTTTATTATTAACTTCACGTGAACTGCGGACACTTTTTCATGCGGCTACCTTGTGAATACAATGAGTTCCGCTTGAATTTTTGATTGACCTTGTAGAACTTTTTGTAGAGCTTGAAGTGGTGATAGTATAGGTGATGATAAAAAACAATGTGATACTATTTTTTCTGAAAAACAGAACGAGAGTACAAATGTCTTTCTGAGCATATGACACTACCAATCAAAAGGGAACATGTATGTCCTTCAGAAGGGATGTATGGCCTTCAGAAGGGGAGATGTATGGTCTTCAGAAGGGGGCATGTATGTCTTTAAAAAGGGGACGTCAGAATCATTTTAGTCTGTAAAAAGTTAATGAGGTTCCCCCATGTGTTTGGTACAGTCTGCTATTTGAGCTTAAGTGAGCTTTATGGTCCTTATTTTAGTCCACTAGTGCAAGAAAACTAAACACCCAAATATTTTGCCTACACCTAGCAAGTGTAGACATTGTGACCGATGAGTTATGTCCTATGAATATATTATATCTGTATGAATATTGTATGACTAAACTGAGTTGTGAATAGCGTGATAGAGTATTTGAGTATTGTGCATTTTAAATCGGGTAATGAATATACCATGGGTTATAAGTGTACTATAAGTAAACTGTGTACTAGGTATCAAATCCGCGAGTACCGCTTCATCACCGTAATAATTCAATGCTAAGTGTGTGTACTTAGCGTATGAATTTATTGTGCAGGTGCCTTCTGTCTTTAGCGCGGAGTGACTCTTTTATTTCAATCCCATCTTTGTGAACGTGAAGTTAATCAGGACTTTACAGGTACTAGTACGCATACAGTTCAATGGATGACAGGTACAAGAAATTCAAACGTGACAATGACAAGGAAATAGAGAAATAGGACAATCTGCAGCCTTCAAAATAAATAGGTAGCTCCTTGCCGTGACGACCGCAAACACTTAGAGTAGTACGACGCTGCTACTTCAGTTGTTGCAGCTGTAATTGCTGGTGTATTCCTTCTGCGTTGCTGCTGTGTTGCTGTTACTGCAACTATAACTGATGCTGCCGTGCGGCTGCTGTACTGTAGTATGGCTGCTGTGCTGTATTGCTGCTGTAGCTGTGCTATATTGTTTCTGCTGTGTTGTACTATATTGGTGCTGCTGTGCTGTATTGCTGCTGCTGCTGTGCTGTATTACTGCTGCTGCTGCAGCTTCTTGACTGCCTGCCAATTTACACGAGGGCAACTAGAAGGATGAACAAATGTGTGAGGAATGAAGCAGAGTCAGGCTTCAAATTCCACCAGTGTGACACACCGCTTGTTGACACTGACCTCATTTGCTGGTGAATGCGCTGTCCTGTTTTGTGTTTAAACATTTTTTTCAGTTGTACTTGTCTCTCGTCCTTAGAAGATTTTTGTATAGTCATCGCCGAATCAACAACAACAATAAAATAATAACTATAGAAATAACACCACCGGATTGTGCATATTGAAGTTCCGTTTTTAATGTTTAAATTAGTGCAAACTGTGTTTGGATTGCCGTTCTGGCAGTGCAGTAATTTAACATTTGATTCTCTTTCCGGAAAATTTTTTTCATTTGGTGTTCAATCATTCATTAGATTTACATACCCTTTTCCTTCGCACATGCATAGATATCTTGCATATCTTTATTTCCTCCAAACTAAAGTATTCAAGGTAAACAACTAGAGTTTTGTTTCTTCTGACCACTCTCGCAAAATTTACGCGCTCTAGTATTTATCAAAATAAAATTTTCAAGATCTACACGAAAAATTATTTTCTAATGAAAAATTCGTGATAAATTTGCATGTGATAACTTCCTTAAAATTAAATGTTAAAGATATACAGTGACAATTATATTTTTACGGGCCAATCATGTGAATTTTCCTTACCCTTGAATTGTTTCTATAAACCACTCGCCCAGAATTTCCTTCTTCCAGAATCTTTTCTACAGACCATCCAAGAAGAATTTCCTCACTCTAGAATTCGTTCTACAGACCACTCACCCAAAATTTCCTCCCTCAGAATTTTTTCAATAGACTATTCAAGAAGAATTTTCTTTCCCAAAATCTTTTCTATAGACCACTCACCCAAAATTTCCTCACACTAGAACCTGTTCTATAGACCACTCGCCCAGAATTTCCTCATTCTAGAATCTGTTCTATAGACCACTCACCCAAAATTTCCTCACTTTAGAACCCGTTGTTCTATAGACCACTCAACCAGAATTTCCTCACTCTAGAACCCGTTCTATAGACCACTCACCCAGAATTTCCTCACTCTAGAACCCGTTCTATAGACCATTCACCCAGAATTTCCTCACTCTAGAACCCGTTCTATAGACCATTCACCCAGAATTTCCTCACTCTAGAACCCGTTCAATAGACCATTCACCCAGAATTTTGTTTGACCAGAGAGCGACCGGACGGTGTATGTGTCTCGCGCGTCCGGCGAGTTTGGGTTTCGCATTCACGGGTCTCGGCCCGTGGTTGTCTCGGCCATCGAGACGGACACTCCTGCCGAGACTTCAGGTCTCGAGGTGGGCGACATCGTCCTCAGCATCAATGATGTCAGCGTCCTCGAGGCCTCGCACTCTGAAGTCGTCAAGCTCGCTCACTCAGGTCAGCTGTGTGGCCTGTGTGAAACCTGTGTAGCCTGTGTGAAGTCTGTGGCGTCAGTGTGAAACCTGTGAAGTCTGTGGGGTCTGTGTGAAACCTGTGAAGTCTGTGGGGTCTGTGTGAAACCTGTGTGAAGTCTGTGGGGTCTGTGTGAAACCTG
>VCRD01002122.1:24221-69616 GCA_006783055.1 Trinorchestia longiramus
TGTGCCTGTGGGTTAAACCCAACTTGTGCCTGTGGGTTAAACCCAACTTGTGCCTGTGGGTTAAACCCAACTTGTGCCTGTGGGTTAAACCCAACTTGTGCCTGTGGGTTAAACCCAACTTGTGCCTGTGGGTTAAACCTTACATCACCAGCTTGGTCGACTGGTGAGCGAATATGCTTGCGAGCGGGAAGACCCGGGTTCGAATCTCGCTGCCGACATGGTTGACGCGGCTAGAAATACGGCATGGAACTTGGGTAAAACTACCAAATAATTATCGAAGTAATTATCCGACCCAAGAATGGGCCAGAAGGTTCGTTCCCATAGCCTCATTCTATTCTATTCTATTCCAACTGAAGAAAACTGTCACAAAATACACACATTCCTTCTCATACTAATATTCACATCTAGTCTCCTGTTCGATATGCTTAATTATAATTCCCTGGTTAGTATGTGAAGCCTGCTATCATGTTATTTATAGTTCTGTACATACTAGTGACGTCTAAACGTACACCAGTGGGTGCAAGTCTCACATGATGGTCGTCTGCTAGTGTGTGAGCTGGTCTACCTGCATCAAGCTCGTGTTCATGGTTTACATTCAACATAATCAATGTTTCGCTTGGTCAGAGGTTGTGTGTTTGTTGTACAAGAATAACTAGCCTTGACAGAAGACTGTGAGACAGAGGTTAGTAACTAGCCTAGACAGAAGACTGTGAGACAGAGGTTAGTAACTAGCCTTGTCAGAAGACGACGAGACAGAGGTTAGTAACTAGCCTTGACAGTAGACGGTGAGACAGGTTAGTAACTAACCTTGACAGAAGACTGAGACAGTGGTTAGTAACTAGCCTTGACAGAAGACGGTGAGACAGAGGTTAGTAACTAGCCTTGTCAGAAGACGGCGAGACAGAGGTTAGTAACTAGCCTTGTCAGAAGACGACGAGACAGAGGTTAGTAACTAGCCTTGACAGAAGACGGTGAGACAGGTTAGTATGAGAGTTATGACTTCCTACACCTGTACACAGTAGCGCTGTATTGTCTTATGCTGCAGGTGCAGGCTTTCACCTGATGCCCCAGGTGCAGGCTTTCACCTGATGCTGCAGCTGTTCAGTGAGGCGCAGGTGTAAGGCTTGAGGTCTACACTAAGGAATATTTCAGTGTTAGCGAGCAATGCTTCTGCATCATAATTAAAAGGCTTCTCAATAACCACGACTGTGCTCATCAGCTGTACTTGTACGACTGTGCTCATCAGCTGTACTGGTACGACTGTATTCATCAGCTGTACTTGTACGACTGTTCAGCTTAAGAACACAAGTGGCAGTACACAAAGGATTTTGCTTTGGGGATCAGTAATAAAATTATAAAACGATATTACAGTAAGTTGAGTATCTAGGATAATGGTATACAGATAAATACTAAAGCTACTGAACAGTATTCACTGTACAGTTTAGTATCCATGATACCAGCTTATTGAAACACAACTAAAACTTCAAGCTACAATTGCATTATTTTGAGGATGTGTGACGTAACAGTGAGCTAAATACTATCCACTGTCGTGGGTAGGTCACTTTTCTTGATGAACTTGACTTTGTAGGAACTGTTCAGAAAGTGTTAGAGTTCCCTTACTACTTTTTATTTGGAGTGTCGGGTGCGTTGCGTAAGCCACAGCTCACTCCCCATGGCGGATGTGAATAGATTTTACCAAAGTCCTTGTGGAGCAAAAAGTGTCCATCCAGTTATAGTGCTAACTGTACTGTGAGACTGTGTCGCTGAACAGCTTCGTTTTCAACGCCAGGATAGCGAGGGTTGTCTCCGATGTGCAGTAAAATTGTTAATATTCAGTGATCTTATTAGTATTGTAGGGTGGTCCAGAATTTACTTTGCCATTTAAAACATTTTTTACGCAAAAACTAAAAGATATAGTTCTGGTAATTAGCGATTGAAAGAAGAATACTGTAGTGTTTTGTGTGATGCAGACTGATCATAATAAGAGTTACAGATTCAAACAATAAAATACTTTACAAATCCCTAAAAATAAATGGCTACATTCGCGGAAAAAGAGCAGCAATTGTGGAATATAATTTTGAAAAAATGGATAATTAGTTAAAGTAAGGAAGAGTTTAAGATTTAACAAAAGTCCATTCAAACTGTGTTCTTGCTATGGTAGCAAAACTCTGATTTATTGTATCTGTTACTGACAAAAATATAACTGGAAGACTGAAGTCATCCCGCCGTGATGAAGCTGTTCAGCGTGTGTTTTGGTGTTCAGGTGAACTCTTGTTCATAGTGAACACAGGCTTTAGATGAACTCTTTGTTAAATCTTCTCTTGAAACTTCTCGTTACTCCAACTAATGGTCCATTGTTTTCAAAATAATATTGCACAATTACTGCTCTTTCTCTGTGTATTTAGCTATTTTTAGGGACATTATAAAGTACGTTATTGTTCAAATCTGTAACTCATATTATGGTTAGCCTTATATCATATGAAAAGCTTCAGTGCTCTTCTTTCAATTGCAATTTACTGGAATTTTCTTACAGTTCTCGCGTAATAAATGCTGAAAATGGTGAAGAGACTTTTGAGGCACACTATAAATTTGAACTTTAGTGATCTTATCAGTACTAAATGCAGACTCTACTGGTCTTATCAGTACTGTAGATATATGGACTTTAGGGTCTTATGGGTACTATATATGGACTAAAGTAATCTTATCAGGACCAGGTATGGATTTTTTAAATAGTTGTTGCATTCTGTTCATTGCATGAAAAAACTGTCTTGTTTCATGCTCGTTCTGTTATGCAGTCGTGGCTGACTACAGTACATGTAGTGCTGTACGTGATGTACAAAACACTGTGTGTGTGTGTGACTACTATAAAGCGTTCATGCAAGACTCTGCATGATTGTACTAACTGTGCGTGTAGTGCTGTGCGTGTAGTGCTGTGCGTGTAGTGCTGTGCGTGTAGTGCTGTGCGTGTAGTGCTGTGCGTGTAGTGCTGTGCGTGTAGTGTTGTGCGTGTAGTGCTGTGCGTGTAGTAATGTGCATATACAGTATACAGTCCGTCATATACTACATGCATACCCGTTCGTACTTCAGTTTAAATCATTTTTCTTCAGTAATAGATAGGAAGTAATGGGACGGACACACACAGAGATGGAGATACACTGCCTATTATATAAGTAGACTGCCGTGCCTTCAGTTGTAGACTCCTTGAGAATGCTGCAGTTACAGTGCCATGGTCTACTTGAGCAGTTACATGGTTAGTGCTGCAACAGTCGTAACACTCTCACTTCTAGGTCACTGAATCTTATCTTTTGTATGTGGCCTCGAGACGAAATAATTTGGTCTCCTCTATTAACCCTTTAGCGACGAAAAGGACCATACGGTCCTCTTTTACGGTCTTTGGGAGAATTGTTCTTATAATTAAACAGTGAGCAATATGAGGTTGCTACTAGGTTTGAACGCGGCGGCATGTTACAGCGTCGTTCTTTTGGCTGCCTGGCTCTCAGCGTGCTTCATTGCATCAGTGTACAGACGGTCTTTGTGAGCTTAAATGTAGAAACTAGAAAAAGAAATTGGTCGCTAAAGGGTTAAGTGGTGACGTGATGTACGCTTGTATACAAGTCATGTTGCACGCGACGAATGATTGATTTTCGATATTATTCTTTTTTTTATCTAGTCATAGCGTATCCAAGATACAGGTCCATTTGCTGGCATTCATGCTACGATAATTTACAGGATTTTTCATTGCTTATATTATCTAAAAAAAATGACGTTTTTTGCGAACAACTCAAGGAGTGGAAAGCAAGGTTCTACATTCTATCAAGAGATCTGTTACTGGTGAACGTTGACGAGATTGATCCGTAGACTTGAGAGAGGTGCGTGCAGGGATGGGGCTGCTAAGTCAGTGTTACCCAGTCATGTCTGTGCAGAGAAAGTGGAGCGAACGACCTGTACGATGCACTATTTTTAAACCTGTTTTTTCTCCGTGTAGGTTACTTTTCTGTGTGCGTTTGCTGATCAGGTGGTACTGCTGCTTGCAGTCACAGTTCAGGAGGGGAATATTTATAGGATTTCTGTGTTCGCATCGCATCAACTGCTCCCTTTTCTGTCCGTCTCGGAATGCAAGTTGCGAAAGATTTTCAATAAAATGATTCATACAGAGTGTCCCAACGAACGTATGCATTTTTAAAGACTGTAGTATGAGTACTACTCGTTTTCATAAGGTGTGGTACATAACCAGTGAGTAAGACAGGTAAGGTCTGTAACAACGTATTCTGGATACAAAATAAAACTTTAAATCTCGCTCTTTTGAATGAGACCTGTCCCAGCCTCCTAGCACCAGTAGTATTCAAACTACAGCCTTTAAAAGTGTATACATTTTTGGGGACTCCCTGTATTATTGATTTTGAGACCTTTTTTAACGGTCGTACCATAACTTGCTGCACAATGTACACAACTGCAGATAACAACGAAAAATCTCTGTACATCCAGAATACGCGTTACAAAAAAGGGTTTATCTGGATGTCTTTGCCTGCATAGTGGTCTATTTAACACGTTGACTCCGAAGTGGTACGTATGTGTACCACTGAGGTTAGGTTCTGTAATTTTTTCAGATCCTTCTAGTGACTATGCGTACAAAGTGAAGTTTTACACCAATCAGGCAATCGGAGTCAACGTGTTAACGCGTTTCCTGCGATTGCCTAACCGGTGCAGATCTTTACTTTGTACACTAAGTCACTAGCAAGCTTTGTAAAATTTACAAAACCTAACCTAAGTGCCCCACTGGTGGGTCACTTTGCAGGAAATGTGTTTAGAGAAGTAGATGCATACTTCTATACATAAATGTTACGATGCAAATACTTGTGTCCAGTTACTGTATGTATGAAGTGATCAGTATCCTAAGTCTGAAAGGTGGCTTGAACCTGTAGGCATGGAGTTGTTTAGTGAGAAGAGTTATGGAGAAATTAGCCCTGTTTTATCAGTATAAGCGAGGCCTAAAGATCATCTACTCCTCCATTTCTTTTTAAATTCTAGTGCCTCTTGCGAAATATTACTGTTTGTTTTTTATTGAAAGTTCGAATTTGATTCTTTCTACCAAGTTCTCTGTCTGTCGTGTTGCTTCTTAGAAAAAAGGATACGCATTCTTTTGGTGAGGTAGATTCAGCTGAAATGAATATCTCGCTACTGAACAATAAGTTACATAAAATTGGATACACTTATTGATTTATTAAAAGCTTGGGTATTTATTCGTTATTTATTTTTTGCAGGTTTCTTGGAATTGCTGAGTCACCTCACAAAAGTCGGAGACATCAGTAAAGAAAACTTTGTAGGTGAGAAACTGTTATAAACTTCTTACTCATCTAAATTAAAATAAACGAATATTTTGGTGAGCTTCAAGATGTGATTGAGTTTTTGGGGGCAACTTCAAGGTTAGGTTATTATTTTTAAATTCTGAGTTACATATATTTAATTGCATGAAGTACTTTAGAACTGAATTTCTTTCTTTGTGGTAATTTCAAGCTTCAATTGAGTTGTTTTTAAGTATTTCATCTCTAATTTAAATTTGAAGTAACAAGTTCCCAAGTCTCCCAATGAGCGTAGTCCCTCTGAAAATTTCGTATGATTTATAGATCGAGTCTAAAATGAGGTTAAGGCTTAGTGCTCAGTTGCGAACTAATAAATGGGATGCAGCGAGATGTCACGTGTGGATTTATACTGAACTCTGATACATCAGAATAATGTTTATTTATTTATTTACCTAATTATTTATATTTAAATCACGTCACTAAGATGCACACACCATGTTGCCTGAACAGCTCGGTTCGACGCGATGCGGGCTTGTAAAGGTCACTATTACGTCACCGTCGTAGAGGACCTCAACGAAGGCAAAATCATCGCGTCAGCAACCCTCGCTGTCGAGCTCAAGTTCATCAGGGAGTGTGCCAAGGTAAGTTGGGTTCTTAGTTATTTTACCGAGTCTATTTCACCATGAAGCGTCCACAGATGATCACTACGAGCGTGACACGATAAGGTTGTTGTGCCACGGCGATCCGGTTTCAGGTTTGTGTATTGTGCCACCATTTCTCCAAGTTCCGAAGATCATACTGTAGTTGTAGGAAGCCTAGTTCGATGAAGCGTCTGGTCGTACAGTTGGTCGTGGTTTCACTCTACTATATGCAACCATGCCTCCCTCTCACCTGTCCCGTGTTATTTTTTGTGACAGAAGTGATTTGGGGCACTCCCGTCTTACGAATATTAGCAGTGTGATTTGTGATGCAAGGCCATGGAAGGAAGAGCAAACACCAATTAGTGTTCCACACAATCAGCAGAGGCACAACCCGTGACATCGTTAGGCTTGATGAAAGTGAATACTGTTGAACTTCAAGGCTTTCACGACTCAAGTGTGAGAAGGAGATGCTTTACGAGTAATTGAGCTGCTTTGATGCTGAAATTTTCGCTTGTTCTATAAAGAATTTCGTTCTGGTCTTTGCTGCTTAAACCTTTAGCAGTTTCAGAGAATTTGGTGGTTCTGCCAACACGTTTTCTGAGTACCAAGTGTGGGTCTCAAACTGTGAAAAGGTCAATATAAAAATGTATTTTCTAATTACTGAGATTTACTGGGTAGTGGTAGTGTACTGTGGCCTAAGAGCATGAGAGGATATGAAATTTCATGCGGCCCAAAAAACAGTAAACAAATGATACTGAATGGAAAATAAATGGGAAAGTATCTACGAATCGTGGATAGGTTAGCTTACACTTTCTGTATTGCCGCCTACGAAGTAGTAATTGCCGGGCTGTTTCTTATAGTAAAATCAAACTACAGGATCTTATTTTACCCTTGTATGTGAGCAATTTTCTGCTTCTTTTCTTTTGGTTTTAACACGTTGACTCCGAAGTGGTACGTATGTGTACCACTTAGGTTAGATTCTGTAATTTTTTCAGATCCTTCTAGTGACTATGCGTACAAAGTGAAGTTTTACACCAATCAGGCAATCGGAGTCAACGTGTTAAACCATGCTGACAGGCACACAGTCAAAGTTTAATCTGACACGTGCATTCCAAAGAAAAACTAACCGTACGTGCACGTTAGTTTCAAAGTATCACTAATCGCCCTGTATTATTTTGTTCATGCAAATAACAACATGTACGTGATGTACAAAATAACAACAAAAACTAGTTGTGACGACCATTCTCAATCGTCGATGGCAGCACGGTAGAGAGGCATGACAACCAGTGACCGAAACACACGTTTGTTACGACGCTTTAATTCCAGACTAGACTATGACTAGACTATGGTCAATGCCTTGCTTCTGCCCACGAGTAAGGCAATTCAGTCTGTCCATTTATCACAGCACTTGTCTCTCGGTCTAACAACTCAAGCACCTCAGTAACTCACTATGAGGTCCCACTTACTCCTAACTTAAAAGCAACCTCCTCGGGTCAAAAATAGACTTCTGTTTTCACCTTCATGGACCAGCAAGTTCTTCTATAGTTTTTATTGAGGTTATAGTACCCAGCTATTTTTTTCCGAAATAGGGTTCAAAAAACGCCCTTAGAGCACTGGTTCGACATCGCTGGTTGCTTTGACTCCAAGGGCGACTGTGCCGCCCAAGAGCGAAGTGAAGGCAGACCAGTGCTCGCAACACTAGTCTGACACTGCCTCCAACCACGACTCCCAGGTCCACGTGGCCAACCCAAGCAGGAAGCTGGAAACCGTCTAGTACTCTGCACTAATTCGATATTACTTAGCCCGGTCACCAGCATCTCGCTCCTGCCAACCTCCGCTAGGTAGAACCGACCAGTGATGGCACAGGTATGCACTACCACTCCTACCATCACGACTTGGGACTTGTGTATGGCATGGGACTCGAGTATCACGGCATGGGACTTGGGTGTTACGGTATGGGACTTGGGTGTCAACCCAAAAATGGGCCAAACGGCTCGTTTCTATTGCCTTATTCTATTCTACTCACTTTCATCAGAATACCGATCAGTGGTAGGAGCACTGATTTAACAGTTCAACATTGCCGTGCAATCTAGCCATCACCGTGTTTATACACATGATTCGTACTGTATATTTTACTGCACATATCATACCGTGCATGTAACATACGTGCAGTACGTTCTGTATTGATCTCGTACACGTGTGGAACGACGTTTATGGAATGCGCGTTGACGAGTAGTAAGCTGTGTACAATCGAGTGTTAAAAGTTGAACACCTGTGATGTGTGGTCAGTCGGTAGCGTGTGATGTACATTCTGTGTATACTGCCAGTTTGTGTGGAGTAGTCACAGGCAAAATGTGTTACTGTTTTGTGCATTTGTATTTGCAGGTGGTGTGTGCACAAGATTCATGCACTGTCTATGCATAAATTGAGTCATGTTCGTGCAGTGTATGCCGTAGAAAAATCCTATAATATTGTGTATAATATAAAACCTGTATCGTATAGCGGTGTGTTTGCTTATTTCTCTCGTTGTGCTGTATACTGGTAGTGTGTATGACAGTTGTTCTGTGTTGTGCTGTATACTGGTAGTGTGTATGATAGTTGTTCTGTGTTGTGCTGTATACTGGTAGTGTGTGTGATTGTTGTACTCTATACTATACCGAGAAAGCCTCTTACGAGCTTTATTATAAAATCTTTATTGTCGTCGTGTTGCGTGGAAGCTATACTAGTGAGTGTTGTTTAGTAATGTTAGCTCATGGAAATACTACCGAGTTGCAACAACTGCTACCTGCTCGGTTATTTAAAAAAATTAATTTCATTTATTCGAAAAGTGGCAAGGATACTTTCGCGCATCGTGACACGCTTTTTTCTATAAATGTTAGGCGTTAAAGTTCGGTATTCTGGAAAATAATGCAAGTTGCATCACTTTCTGATTTATACACAATGTGCATGATGATTTTTTGAGTATCCGTCCTACCTTTGTGTTGAGTGGCGGCTAAAAATAAAATATTGGTGCCCAAGTCAACTCTTCTTATGGCAGAATAAGATACAGACTCAATGTTAATGATACTCAGACTCATGTAGCGCGAGCCTCAATGTGATATTTCGTCATCACCTTGAGGCTGAACGTGATACCTTGTTGTAGCCTGGATACCGAATGTGTTAGATTACTGTACTCTTAAAAGTGAACTTTATAGTGTTGATAACTCTCTAAACTATGGTTAAATAACTGTTAGCTTAGTTCAACATGATTCGATACTTGTTAAGCATTCAATAAGAGTGATAGTCCTGGTGCTCAACTTTATATCGGATTTGTATCACTTGTGTGGGAGCACTTACAAAGAATGAGAAGCAATTAAAGAGGTGCAAGGAGTCTTTAATTTGAATTACAACAGAGTTCGAGCATAGTGTACTGGCTATGATGTACGCGCTGGCTGTGCTGTACGGTGGGCTGTTCATGTTCCTAGTGCTGCTTTACTGCATCGCTCTGTGGGCTGTGCTCAGCGTCTTTTCCTATTGGTGAGCGTCCTGAGGTCAGCAGGCTACCTCCACAGTTAACTATTACCATACTTTTATTAGCATCAATAATATTATTTTCATTATTATTGTCATCGCTAGTAGACCTATGCGTGAAAAAATTCGTTTGTTTACTGATATTTTTCGTTTTATTTGCCAGTGGACGCGGGCTTTGCGAAGGAGTTTCCACATTGAAGGATGTGCCTTTGGTATCCACAATACAATGCTTACAATACATGTATACCCTACCGAATTTCCTCCTATCTAAATCCTTAGGAGCGTCACAGAGAGACGTATCAAGCAAGCAACAAACTCTATTATTATACAGTGGAATTAGTGTACCCTGCCGTCAAAAATGACGGCAGGGATCCCGCGATAATAATTCAGTGGTGCTCGCCAGTGAACAACAATTCCAACAATTTTACTTTCTTTCCTTTCGTACAAATCTTCTCTCGACATGTTAGCTGTCTTTTCTACAAACCTTTCTCTTTCAATTCTTATTCTTTCGTTGGTCTTCTTGCGACATGGTGGCTATTCATGTGCCATCGCAGCACATACTTCAGCTTTTCTTGCACTATTCATCTTTCTTCTCGCTTCACTACTTTCTTTCGACGAAGTTTGCCGCTTTAGACACTTTTTTTCACGATCACGGTCCATCCTTGGTTCGCGTTCTTGGTAAGTTTTTTAAGAGATAGCTCTCCTCTTGAGCTTAGCATCCATGGCTCGAACATTGGCCGTATCACTGATACTTTGTTGAGATCATTGTCTTCTTTTCCTCTCGCGTGCTAGTCTGCGTTTCATTCCTTCTGATGTTTTTTCCATTGTTCTAATGAATTTTGCAGATTGAATTTGTATCCAAAAATATACATGTAGATGATACGGCATATCCCCATCCTACAATATTAAGGCTATGCAGGAGCATCTTGCCGTTGAGAAAAGTTATATTCTGTTTGTTATTTTGGGCTGCCGCAGGTAATTGATGACTTTTTGATGAGGAAATCCTTTCAGCAAATTACTAAGGTAGAAGGGCAAGCGGAGCTCCTGGCACTTCCAGGCAAAAAGTATCCAAAATAGCTTGCGCACGACAGGATCGAAAACTCTATCATAGATACAGCAATTCATGTCCCACGCTCAAAAGAGGAATATTATAAATAGTACCGAGCTACTTTTTAAAGCGAAGTGGTTTTTTATAAACTCACGGTGCGTCCGTTGGATGAGGCAGTCAATGTAAAGTGCTGGTCCAATAGCATAGTTTGAAGTAGAAACATGCTGTCATTAAGAAGAAGACTCTATCTATGCTACCTTTTTAACGAATGTTTCCCCCATTTTGCAAGGGAACTAAAAATTGTCATGCCCCAGCACTGGGTTCCGTATCGTGACTACCTGCAGTGACCCAACCAGGGGCCTCTACTACGAATATTTGGCCTCTACTCCGCGCGAAGTTTCAACTGCAACAAAGAAATTCAGCCGGAAAAATATGCGAAATAGCTTATGTACGACAGGATGAAAAATTTGAATGAAGTATTTCGCCTTTCGAGTATATATTCCAGAAACTATATATGCCACCATAATTTAGGGATAAAATTTCATCATATCTCATCTTCTTATTGACTGGACGATTTTTTTTCTTTCTAAATCCTTAAGAGCGTGACAGACGAAGCAAGCAAGCAACATACTGTGTATTATTATATAGTGGGATTATTGTATTCTTGGTTTAACTACCGCAACCACACTGACCACTGGAAGTGATCCACGGTCATGCATCACCAGTTGTCCAGCACCTCCTCAACTGCTCCCAGTTGGAGTCAGAGCACCAGTTTGAAGTGGAATTAATTTTAAACTTATTTTGTCGTACGATATCGACGCTTGCTCTTCAATAACTACGTGATGAGGGTAGAGTGGCTGGTTAGTGAGAGTGAAGTGGACATCAATACTACATAACTCTATTATTGTTGCCGTAAACAGCTGGTGTTGCGCTCACCGGGTGTTGTTCTCAGCTGGTGTTGCGCGCAACTGAGGTATGATTATCTCTGGTGATAAGAGAGGGAATGCAGGTACCTCAGTTTGCAGTAATTATCTCTGTTGATAAGAGAAGGAGTGCGTGTGTCTGCATCTCTGCTATGCAGACAACTCCTGTATCCTGACTACGCTGAGGACTGTGTCTGCCACGAGGCAACAAGTCTCTCTTAAGAATGTAAGAATACATTTCAGTGGCAATACTTAATGTTAATCATTAGAGTATTATCAATAAATAGACAGTTCCCGTGGAAATTTCACGATTTATTTTTGAGTAATTTGTAATTATTATAAAGTACTAGTGCAATGCCCGTTAATATACGGTTAATAATATTATGATAAATAATTAAGGAAGTTTTGCTAGTACTGGGAGGAAACGTTTTTCTAGTGTCAATTCGCATGTATCTGTTCTTGCAGGTATTAGGTATCACTTCTTTATTTTTACCCTAGATTTACCCTCTCTCTAGCTACTCGGTGTTGCTCTGCATTATTCCGTAGAATTTCCAAACACCGTTCAAAGGTCTAGTTAGCTCTAGCTTCTCGTTGGCGAGCAGCATTGCTTCGTCTTGCCATTTCGCGTTGTTCATCCGATCGTCTTCGGCGTTTTTCTTGCTGTCGAAGTCTTGCTGCTTCTCTCTTACGGTTGGACACATTTCTATCCATGGTGGCCTCTTTTGCCGGAGTTTTATTCTGAAATGTCGTCTATTATCTCTTCGAAGCTTTTCAAGAAAATCACAATTTCGAAAACAATAACTGAAGTTCCAAAATCTTGGGCCGTATAAAGGATGTGGCAAAAGTCACATGATATATTTAGAATTAATTTATGCAAAAACTACTTGAGATAGAAACTTCGGGTAAATTGCAAACGAAAGAAAGGGTTTTGGAGTTTTTATTTAAATAGGATATCATCTAAATGTCCACCATGTTGTTTTATGCACATGCGCATTCTTTTCGTAACCGAATCCATCACTTTTCTTAGCATCTCGGGAGGAATGTTGCGAATCTCTTGAGAAATGTTCTCTTTCAAATTTTCCAAAGTACGAGGCCTATTAATGTATACTTATGACTTTAGGTACCACCATAAAAAGAAATCCAAAGGGGTCAAATCACAAAATCTAAGAGCCCAAGGAATATCACCAACACGTGAAATTAATCGATTTGGGAAAATTGTCTTCGAAAGTTGAATTGATTCCTTTGCTGTATGGGCTGTTGCACCATCTTGTTGAAACCACATATTCCCATCTTGAATTTGAGGTCTTAAATATTCTTCAATGAATTTTCGATATGCAGCTCCAGTTACAGTCGCAGTTTCTCCATTCTGATTTTAAAAAAAAAATAGGGACCAATATTCCTTTCACTTGGCATACCGCACCAGACAGTAACCTTTTGTGAGTGAAGTGGGATTTCATGCACAATTTTTGGATTTTTAGCACTCCAATATCTACATTTTTGTTTGTTCACATAACCGGAAAGGTGAAAATGTGCCTCGTCAGACATTTTGAACATTTTTTTTCTTTTTCCCAAATTTTCCCAAATTTTCTTCTCATTTACACTCTATACATACTGTTATTCTCTCACCTATAGGGAAAATCCGCTAATCTAAAACCAAGAATGACCGTCGTCTGTTTATATATTTATTTAGTTATTTATATGTTTCGTGTCACTTTCAAAAAAATTAGAGAGATCCAGAGCCTTATATACTCCAGTCCGTATCGTGGATACAGAGTTGGGCGGGGTATTGCCCTATGATTCGGGTACATTGTACCGGAATATGACACGAATTGCAGAGTCAATTGCAGCAGTAGAAAACTAAGTGTCTTAGTTTTTACTAGGAATGTTGTCATTAGAGAAATATTCTATTAAAACGTTTGTTCTTTGTAAATGTATATAAAACTAAGCATATTGCATTGTGTTCGTATATGTAATTTCATTTAATATCTTTCCAACAGTATTTGCCATCATTTTTGATGGCACGGGTATTATCACAAAATCTCTGCCGTCATTTTTGACGGCTGGGTACACTAGTTGATATAAGATTTTGTTGAATCCTGAATGAAAATACGATGGGAATTTCCCTAACGACATTTTTTAGGTGTTTTGGTCAATGTCTTAGAATGTTATGAAACTCAGTATAAAAGTCAGGCAACGATTGTAGACAACGAAGAATTACTTCACAGGTGTAATTTTGATCTGGTATTGTATCTATACTTCTAGTGCTGGGCTCAGCTGTACATGAAACTAGCTACTGTTGTATGTGTATAGAATTAGTAATCTCTAACCTGAGAAATTCAAATAGTGCACAACTGATCCACTCTAAGAGGAATAGTAGCGCTACTAGCGGCCGCTAAAATACCACGCTGGTGCAGTCTCTGCAGAACTGCATATCTTCCAGCTAATGAAACTCATTTTGCATGTGTATTGTAAGAAATATGTGCCCACAATTTCACTGAGATTAACTTTTTTCTGCGCAGAGAGGCCGGCTAGAAGATGTGGTGGTCAGCGAAGAGTATAGAGGCAAGCAGCTGGGAAAACTGTGAGTTCTGAATAATTGCTTCATGGTTGTGCACTCGTCCCTGTAAAAAACTTCGCAGTTTTTGATGACACTCAAAAGCATTATTTGATTCAGAAAACTAACAGTTCTGCAACAGGGGCCTTGGAATTTGTGTCACGCCTGGATGTCCTCGTTTTTAAAATAATAAAAATCGCTCGTTTCCTGAAGTAAGATGCGAGGCATCAGGTACATGGTAGCCACTTTCCAGTAGAATAAAAGATCAATGATAATGTAGTTCATATATAAGTTTGCTGTTCCTCTTTGTTGTACGGACCAAAACAGCTGGAGTAAACCTGGTCTTCTTGGTAACCTAGTGTTAGGGGCTTAGGTACCATACGTTACCTTTTATTATATTAGAGACATTAGTGCCAGGGGCTTATTGTGCTGGGAGTTAGTAACCCAGTGCGCAGTTTGGCAGTGCAGTGCTGTTTATTTGCCGTTTTTAAAGTAACTTTTACTATGTGATTAGATAGTTCCAAAGAAAAGAATTACTGTTTTGACTTGCGTCTCATCGTGGGTCGGAAAAACAAAACTGCGAGCAATGCAAAATTCATCAAAAAGTTGTTGACCAGAGAGGAATTAAAGTATTAATGCACTGGATACATAAACACGCATATTTTCTATGATAGAAACTCGTCTTTAGAGACTTGGTATTTGCTTGAACTTTATAACTACCTGACTGGACGATAAATTGATTTTAACGTGCAAAATATAATACATATGCAATTAGTCAGTATTTTGCAGAAGGGTGCTAACTGTATATTCTGTGTCTGCCTAACTGGAGGTTTTTGATATGCCTAATTAGATATTTAGTGTTTAATTGAATATTTAGTGTTTTATTAAATATTTTGTATCAAACTGGTTATCTTGTATGTCAAACTGGATATTTTGTACCTGTGCAGCATCGTAAGCACCATCACGTTGCTTGCCAAGAAGGTTGGCTGCTACAAGATCGGCCTCGACTGCACAGACGTAATGAAAACCTTCTACACCTCTTTTGGCTACGCCGGCGAGAAGGGCAACGACAACACCATGATCATCAGGTTCTGAGGACCTCGGTGTGCAGTAGTGAGGTAGGAGGTGTTGGGCAGTGGTCACTTTTGGAGTACAGTATTCTGTGGTGAGACAGTTGGTCATGTGTGCGCTGGCATGAGCAAAGAGCACCTCGTCTTTGATGTTGTCAGAGGAAAGGGGGCACGTTTTTAATGTTGTCAGAGGAAAGGGGGCACGTTTTTAATGTTGTCAGAGGAAAGGGGGCACGTTTTTGATGTTGTCAGAGGAAAGAAGGCACGTCTTTGTTGCTGTCAGAGGAAAGGGGAATGTATTTATTGTGCTCAGAAGAAAGTAGCATGGGACATTTCAAGAGGCAGGGAGGCAACAACCAGGGTTAGTAGAAGGTGAGTAGCTACTGGACCACAGCCCTACTTTAACTTCAAGAGACGATGAGGTGGTCACAGAGCTCTCTTAACTCAGGTTTTAAGGGCATATTTTCTTGGGCATAGACACAAATATAAAATTCGGGGATATAAACTGGCAGCTCATACAGAGCAACTGATGATCAGTGCATGACTTTAGAACCATGAAGATTAATTACTCCACAAATTCAAATCATTACGCTACAAACCAATGCTACACAATTTGTTTCCTCTTATGACCCGAGCTCTAGTGGGTGTTTTTTAGTGTTCCTGATCTGCGATCAACTCTGTAAAAGTATTTTAAGTGTAAGAACATTTTAATATTGATGGTTTGTTGTTGATTTGTGTCTCGTACTGAAATAGCTTCTAACATTCCTCATCCTGTGATATTGAAGTGCAGCTGTGAATGTATCTGAAAACAAATGGTTACATATATGTTTTCAATGCATAGCGTAAACCGAAATGAAGTTGTTGGGTGTTTGTAATTGTGTAGGACTAGTTTCTTATTATTCGGTTTACATTATTTCTTGGTATCAAGGCTTCCTCAGCGGCTTTGGGCTCTGTTCAAAAAATGTTCATCCCACAAAATACTGCTCTCTCCACGTATATTTTTAGTTGAGTCCCAACAGTGTGACTGGCGGTCATGGAGCAACGGCACCATTTCTTGTTCAATTACTGTCACTAAATTTTGAAGTCCCTGAGCTTACAGCATGGAGTTTGAAGTGTATCATAGATACCGTGCACCTCACGCACCCAGTCTTAGAGCCGCATTTCAGGCCTTGCTCCTTCCAGCTGATGCTAAACAAGGATTTTAACTTTTCTTATTCTTGGAACAATATAACTGCGAGGCTGGTTTCCGCAAAGCATTTATAGCGAAAAAATTAAATAAAGGGAACAATGGGAGCTAGGAATTCTTCTAAATCAGGCGTATAGCCAAATCTAGAACACACTTTGCCCAAATTAAAATGAAGTGAGTTACGTTTGATACTTTTTGAAAATGAATACAGGTTAAATATGTATGTAGTTTATTAAATTGTGAGGAGTTTGTTTGAAGATCAATAGGACATCTCAACCTAATTAAAATTTAAGTGATATAGTTGTGTAGCTTAAATGAAGATCAAATGTAACGAAAAATTACTCATAACAATGAGTACTGCCGTGTTAATATGCATTATTAAGCTACAAAATATTTGTGTGTAAACGTTGAGGGAAAAATAGGGGTTTCAAGTTGCACTGTTGCCTCTGCTCCTCATTGCAACTTTATTAATTAGAAATTACTAGGTTCACGATTTAATTTCCTTTTTAAAGCACAAAATACCACAAACTTTAGAATCTACATCCAATTTTTCAGGTCATTTCTGGATCTCAGTGAAAACGAGCTAATATGTAGCAAGCTTACAATTTAGTGGCATGTATTCTAATTAAACTAGAGTTGTTCAACCGTGCTGCGGGAAGATAATGGGGTATTCATGTAAATTAGTGTAAAGTTAATACTCATTTCTACTGGAAGTAGCCTGAGAGCCTAAGTTTTGTTACTAGCTAAAGATTGGATAGTTTTTGTTTGCTGAGTCAGGAGGCACGTACGGACGATATCTTAAGGATTTCTGCCTTGATGTCATGAGGCACTGGGACGTAAGTGGCAGTACTGTATCTAGGATACCAGACATTCGAGGGGAATGCTAAATTCCGTTCTGGACGAGAACCTTTGTATTACTTCTTTTAGTTTTGATGACGGCTACTATTAACATAAATTGCAGTGTATAGCTCTTCCGAATTATGTAATTATGAATTGTGTAATAATAATTCGAACCCACAGCATGCATCTCATACTAAGCGTAGTTTTATCTGCTATTAAGACCTTCTCTTGAAGCGCAAAGTAGAGCAATGCGTAGGATTAAGAGTACAGAATTTTTAGAAACTTCAGATATGCTGTTGTAAACATATGCTTATGTGCCTAATTTTTTTCATCTTGCTGTTGATAAATGTGTTTGACCGTATTTTTCAACAGATCACCTTAAATCGATTAATATCAAGCACGCCTCGCACTTTGACTAATTGTGTCGAGATTAGATTTTCTTACCTGACGTCTGCCCCAGAAGATTGTGCAGTTTCTATCATCTGCATTGTTGAGTTGCTAATAATCATTCAACCATGATCGGTAGCAATAGTTTTCAATAAGTATTGTAAGTAATTATTATTTATGGTTTTAGAAAATTCTTATTTGTGCTCCACAAAATTTTCTCGCAGTCACACCGTAATTTTTTGATGTGACTTTACGTACATGAGTGTTAACATATAATTATGTAAAAATAATCAGAGCATTAATAATTTCTGTAAAACGCGCGGCACTGTTCAATTTTAGACAATTATGATTCACATTAGCTGTACATTGAAAAAGGATTCATTTGTTCTATAGGGCCAAAATGTTGTAGAACAATCTACAGCTCCTTTCGATCAATTTGCGCCTGTGATACCATGTATTTCTTGCGAGACTGTTCATGTTTCCAGTCAATAAAACGTATGTAGCATACGCCCCGTTCTCGTTGTTGTAATTTAAAGCTATTACAGAGTTTTTATAACAATTTAATGTAAATGTTAGAATAATGGCTGATTTTTATAAACTATTTTACGTATGAGCAACTTTACAACATTCCTTCCTTAAAATGACACACTACTCTTGTAATATCTTGGACATGGACTCAACTTCCTACTGTTTTTTAAGTTGTACGGTCCAAAAAAGTCGTTAATATTCGCATTCTGTGTCTTACTAGCGGACTTTTAATTTAGTGGAGACAAGTGAGGCTGAGATGACACTTGCATGGCTGGGCATAAATGATGGCAGAAGACGATATCAGATCGTAACTGAAATCAATTTTGTTAGGATACAAGAAGAGGATGTCAATAAAGGAAGAAGCCTACGAATATTAAACAACTGCTGCTGCTCGAAACCAGATGATAATTCTAGGTGAGGAGAGCTCAGCTCAAAAGCAGGTTGACGAGGACAGACACGAGACAAATGAACAACATAAACTACGCAGTTTTTTGGTCCTTAGTTGAACAAAGACACACGGTAAATATTAACCAAAAGAACTCCGACCGGGAGCGTAGATTCTGTAGAGCCAGTAATTCCTAAGGAAATAGATTAACTGAGAACGCTACTTGTACGACTAGGGCAAGGTGCGAAAAGTTTCAAGTGCAATATTTGGACAGATGTGAAAGTACAATATCTAAATCTATGTCCTTGCAGAGGTGAACACATTAAAATATAAATACATCATTTTTCAATATTAAGACAAGATATCTGGTAGAAACTATGATTCTACGTATCAAAGTTGAGCACAATATTTCATCCCGGTGTGAAATTAAGATTTTAAAGCAAACCAATATTTCACATTAACTGCTTGAGTATAATATCCCCTTATCACCAGATCACAAAAATCTATCGCAAATGAACGACATAAAAATTTACTGATAGCGTATCTTGTACAAAATAAATTGATAACGCGCACAACCTGAAATACATCACACTAACAAATGTCATTAATAAATTACGTAACGCTGAAAAACGTGCATCAAAGCAGCTTTTAAAAATGATCCTTCTAGTACTTTAAAAAAAATACTTCATGCTCCACGGTTCATATCCAGAATACATCAAGAAACTAGTCCTCAATAGTGAATAGTTAAAGGCAAACTAGTATTTTTTTTAGTTCATACTGGTATCATAGATACGTAACACAACGGTTAGTAAGTTTACACTTTTCAAGTTAAGGGTGAGTGGATGCAATCAGTTAAGACATCATGTTGAACTGGACTGTACAGGGTGTCCAAGCGTTATGGGACCCGAAAACCAACTGACGCAACTCAAAAATTGGGCTTTGAGTTTTTATTGTGGTATCCACAATACAAAGCTTGAAATACAAGTAATACATGCATTGTATTGTAGATACCACAATAAAAACTCAAAGCCCAATTTTTGAGTTGCGTCAGATGGTTTTCGGGTCCCATAACGCTTGGACACCCTGTACATAGAACCATTATTAGTGGTTTGAACAGCAATAAAATGACTGCAGCTGAATACCACGCGTGCCTATAAAAGAAAAACTGATCTCAGCTAAAACATCGTGATCAAAGATCATCGGTAGTACACCTCACAGGAAACCAAGGACGTAGTCACACATCAAGAGCGGTAGATACAGTCTAGGATCAGGGGTTCTCAACCTTTCTCTGACCATGCACCTCTTCAGTATTTTAACAGATGAGCATGTACCCCTGAACTTAAAGACATTTGAATAAAATATTTTGACTATATAAATAAATATTTAGAAATGAATAACAAACATTTTTCGATTTAAATGCTAACATTAAATGTACCCCCTATAGATAAGCAAATGTACCCCAGGTCTAGATTGTACATCTTGCTTCAAATACACTGAATCAGTGACTACCTAGTCAGTAGCATTTAGACACAAAATTATAGAGCAAGGCGTTCAGCAGACTACAACGCGGTAAAAATATGTATATTTTTAATAGAAACTACTCCAAGAAAGGACATAAAATCAATATTTAAAAGCGACGAGAAAAATCCCTCGTAGTATCAGAAGAACCGAGGAAATTTGTGGGGCATAAAATGCTGAATAAACTGAGGTGGCCACGCTGCCATACAACGCGGAGACTAGACGTTGTGAGCAATTCCAGTCACTTCTTTTTCTTAAGCAAAGTCCAGTCCATCATCAAAGTGAGTTATCCGGAAAACAACCAACCCGAACAGTTTTGATTAGTACCCACAAACAGTCTTGATTAATACCACAAACAAATTTAATTAATACCCACAAAAAGTCTTGATTAACACCCAAAAAGTCTTGATTAATACCACAAACAGATTTAATTAACACCCACAAAAAGTCTTGATTAACACCCAAAAAGTCTTGATTAATACCCACAAGCAGTCCTGATTATCTTCCACAATACATAACATAGAAAAAAAATAACGCAATGGGCATAAGGGCCGCAGTGGGCAACGGTTGCTGCCTGAACATATGGTCGGCACAATGTAGTCCACAACTAGCCTCTACATAATACTGTTGAGACTACCACAAAGGTGCACTTGCTTATTTCAATGTAAGATCCAGTTTTTCAATGCAAGAAAAAAATTGTACTTTGAGTTTTTAGACATTTTTACGAACTAACTGAAAATGGTTTAATTCCAAGATGAGAGATGATCTTTTACCCAAATTTTCATTTTAATATAAAGTTAAGAAATAAAAAAATTAAATAAAACGTGTTGATAAACACTAATGATTCCTTCAACCTTGCAATAGTGAACTCAATTATAGATTTAGCTTTTTCAAGTTTCGAAAATTAGTAAGTGAACCTGTGAATAAATCGAGAGTAGGGCAATGAGAGGGCATTCTCAACTCGCTCCTAATTGACACCCTAACACTAAATTTACCCATGAACTGAAGGGCAACCAAACGCTACAACCAACAACCAATAACCAAGCACTCAACCTAGACTACAACCAAACCTAAATAGTGAAGTAAATAACTGAGGTCAGTGAGAAGTTGAAGGCTGTCGCCCCTTCAACCACAACCCAAGTGTCATTCTCTTTAGCCTAATGATGCACCTACATACCAAGTATCTCGTATGTAAGTGCACAGGACTAAAGACTATACAACCAATAAACAAAGAACATATCGCGCACAACCACGTAAAACACCATCACTGAGCGCAACAACATCACGCATACTCCAAGTCATTAAAAAAATATAAATTTGCTATCGCTAAATATTTACTTGTTCGATAGTTTTAACTTGATCTTCAAAATGTAAAAATTACGACGCTCCTAAGGCGAAAGTTCCTTAATAAGGAATTCTCTACACGAACGCCAGCGTTCTCAGCCACGTGATCTACGTTAGGCATCACTGACGAGCATCAGGCATAAAACACGTCCAACTATGTGACTGCCAGTCTTCAGTCACCACGCCAGTGATCTACGCGCAATTTGTACAATAATATTGTGTGCCAGGAGCTCGTCAGTGGCGCCTGACGAGCAGTTTAGCGCTGACAAGACACACGGACAGACTGACTGCTGGTCGTTGCGCTGCTTCCTCAACTGTATTGCATTGAAATAATAAAGTTCAAGAAATAATGTGTCTCACATGGAAATAAGACACGAAAGAATTAAAATAACTTCTTATACTGCGGCATAACAAGTAAACACGTTTGAATTCCAGGCCACTGATAGGAGCATCTAATTAAAATATCTGGAGCGTTCTGGCATGTAAAAAATCAAACAGCTTCAAATGCGGTCAGGTGCAGTTTGCTCAGTCGGGATATTAAAAATACTTAACCTGCACCGAAGTAACAGTCGCTCCTGATGCAGTTGAACAGATTAAACCTTGGCAGTTGGAGCAGCCACTGAAGACTAAATGCCACGATGACCCAGTCAGCCTGAGAGGCAACCTGTACAGGCAGGGAATCAAGGGTCGTCCTGTGTAAGAAGGGAATACGTCTGCAGCTTTTTAAATCGCCGCCGCCACGACCACATGAAGCACAGCAGCATCGTTGTAAGAAGCGTGTTGACTCCCAGCAGCACAAAACCCACTGCAACACAAGGCAACGATACATCAGTTGTCAGTCTAGAGAATATTCACTCTCAACATACGGAAACAAATTAACTCTGGAATGACGGATCAAAATAATCAGCATCGGAGATTAGGTGGGCCTATGAGGCCCAGTCACTTTTTAATTATTTTTCTTTCAAACTACGTAACAGAAAAGTCATATATATTTGTTTTATTGATATTATTAAGTGAGGCTTGTTAATTTTGACACTGGGCCTCTCAGGCCCACTTCGTCGTACCAGGGTTAAAGTAACACACAAGGTAAAGGTTATCTGCTTGTGAAATGAAAAATTTCCGAGCATGGGCAAAGCAAACGGAGGTGAACCCATTGAAAATCATTGCTGTATTAGTATGGGTTAGCATGGGGTCCACCAGAACCATCGAGGAATTAATTAAGTCTACACAAATCACTGAGAATTTTGCACGTAAATCGGACACTACACAACCAACCAGACAGTTTAAGAGAAACGTATGACGAAAGAAACTCATATTTCTCTCCTCAGGTCTGAGACAATCCTCAGCCTAGCTAAGGTGCTTTGAAGCACCGTAGAGAAGGAACATGAACGCTCATACTGGACGAAAAATTAAAACTAAATCTAGTTTCCTACCGAGGAACTGAAAAACAGCTTTTTATGACCAGCATTACTGACTTCGTAATAGATAACAAGAGACCCTAAATAATGAGTAGCATGTAGTACCATGCAAGACAACTGGTTCGCATCATCATCGTGGGTTTGTGCAGCATGTGCACTGGGAACCGTGTGCTGTGAACTGTGTAGCAGAGGAACTATGTTACAGGGGAAACAGTAAAGAAAACTTTCGCACTTAGAGGCTGGAATTTAAACCAGTAGATGCCAGATAATTCTACATCAAATTACGTCTGTTGATGCCAAACAAGTCTTCAGCAAACAAATGCAAGAAATATTCAGAAAGTAAGAGATAAACTCCCGTGTAAACTAAGTACATCACAAGGAAAAGCGAAACTCTTGACACAGTCATTGTGAGAAAGAAAAATTCTGAACACGTCGTCATAGACAATACAAAAAGAACACCACCACCAACGTAACTGAACTAGGCTCTGTGCCATCAAGAATAGTTTAATAACATAAGACACCGTCACAATAAGTTAAACACGACACAGTTATTTCAATGTTCCATTCAAGTTCATGTTATTGTGACAAGGTTGAACTGGGTTGGATGCACTCATACAATAGAGTAAGGAGAATTGACGTTAATGTCCGAGGTAATCCAGCCAGAGTGGTAAAACTTAAGGGCTGAAATTATTACATCAAGCCTAGAACCAAAAAGTTCGCTGTACAAATAACTTCGAGCCAGTGTGACATGATGAATTCCACAAGTCAGGCTGTACTGGCGCGTACCTCCAACAGTTCCATAACAGTCCGAAAAAAAGCATCAAGAGGAAACTGGCGAAACCTTGCGTAGAATTCATAAATCGGCTGTCTTTCATTTTAATGTTAAATCCTAGTCCATAACTTACTTGGAATTGTATGGTATATAGTGCACGCATTTTAATTTTCACCAAGAAACTTTCTAATCTTTCAATTTGATCGACAAAAGTTTAAAAACTGCCTGAACTTTGTGTAGAATTCGTAAAAATATCGTGTTTCATTTGACTGTTAAAACCAAGTGAATAACTTACATGGATTATATGGTATATAGTGTACGCATTTTAATTGTTAATGAGAAGCTTTCTAATCTTTCGACTTGATCGACAGAAGCTCACACTTCACACAGATGAATGTTAGTAGGGGAGGATCATGGCTTGACAACATGAACGATTGCACTTTATAAAAGAGTGGAATTTCCGCTTTGCATGTTGCCTTACGTTTTTCAAGCAATGTGAAAGTTTGAGCTATTGAAAACTTTAACATCCGTACAACGGTTCTCAAAACTTCATGTTTCAATAGACATACATATGGCTGTCATCCATATGGATGGAGCCAATGGAGTGGGCGGAGCCCGAGGTGAGTCGAGTGAACCGCTTCATTTAGCAAGCCATGTGACACACAACTCCTACAGTACCTGACACAGAAGTGCTACCGCAAGAACGCGCTCACGTCGTCCACTGCACAACAACCACCACGTACTGTAATGTTGGCTAATGCATTACGACTTAACAACATCACGGATACCAGTCCAATAAAATGACGAACAAGATTGTATAATAGAAAAAAATTAACGCTGTTGAAGTGAGAAGCGTATTGTGACGCATATGATGGTTAAGAAAAAATGTAACATGAAATAAATACTGTAAAATATCACAGAAAGCTTAGGCTTAAGCAAAGGTTGCACTTTTTTTATCGATACAACATGAGTTTGTGAACTAAAAGTCAGAAACGAACACCCAAACTACTTTACCAAACTAATAAATGAATATCTCAATCACACGAGCAACTTCCCACCATAGTGTTGTTCTTCATGTCGTTCTATTCTCCTATAGGTAACACTAGCACACAGTACATGGGTTGATTTACAGAACTCCTAATACAACAATACTTTACGTATCGTGCGTAGAGCATGTGCTCTGCCTCGGTATCACCATTCTGTAATACACATAACGATGAAAATAACTTAATTCAGCGCCAGTAGTTTGGTAAAGGCCAAGAAATTCATCCCCGACATCACCATGACCAAATGCGCAGAGGTAGCAGAAAACACTCCAGAATAACATCTGACCTACCGAAATGAATCACTGGTCATGCTAGGACTTTTGTTTGTTTTGTTTGAATTGATGTATCGAAAAAGATGTCATCCACAAAGTTGCGTTACTCGACATGCTAACCAACTGAAAAGACTGCGCTGGAAACGCTACAGCGACCATACAGCGAAGTACCTCAAGGTAGGACACATGGGATTTTACGGCATGGGACTTGGGTATCGACCCAAGAATTGGCAAAACTGCTCGTTTCTATTGCCTTATTCTATTCTATGACAACTCACTCTACCTTTACTAAGTTAAGTCCTGACTATGCGTGGAGCATCACTGACGAGCGTCACTCACAACACGCGATTGTCAACAAACCCAAGTTTTGTAGATGAATGTAAGAACACAGCTGAATTTCAGATATTGTTTCCATGTTGTACAGACAAGAGCACGTGTTCATTGACAGGCTCTAGTGATTGACGTAGGCTGTCCCTGATGCCCGTAAGTCTCAATGGAGGTCACAACACCTGCAGTCAGTACCCAGACTTATAATTGTCCCCTCGTATCTTGATAATCTTATTTCAGTTAATAATACTTAACACCATCACCCCAACTTTGCTAAACATCCTGAATAGTCCTGAGTACTCGTCTCAAACACTCGCCTCAAATCATAAACGTGGCTAAGACTATGGCCTGCGCTTCTCTTACGTGACATGCTGAAGGAAAGGAGCGTGCTGAGGCTCAAGAAGACGCTGTCCTCCTCCCCAGCAGGAGTCTCGGGCCCCACTTGACACTCAGCCTCGAGGTGAACAGGAAGGAGAGGTGATAACAGCTCCTCAAACTTGGCCAGCGGGCACAGTTCTTCACAGTGTGGCAGCGTCATGACGTGTGCGCTGCCAGACTCATTGTGGTACAACAACTGCACGAACAACACAGTCTTACTCCAAATTACACGATCTTACACAAAAATCTTACACCGAATTACACAATCTTGCACTGAACTACACAAAAATCTTGCACCGAACTACACTATCGAAATGTACACTTTCGATAGGGTTAATGTAGTTTCCGAACTACTGTATTCATCCAGAGAACTAAGAATAAGTAGCAAAAGTACCTATATAATGAGAGGCGGATGGAAGATTAGGGTAGATTATTATTTTCGAAGAGTTTCAGCTCCGTTGCGTTCAGAGGTTCCGTCTGGTCCTAAAGCGCCCAAGCTGTCAGTATTGCATTTGTCTAGTCTGTACAGACTTCAAGAGTGCGATGCAAGTGTGGAGCGGGGTCGTCGGGCTGCGAGCTGATGGTGGAAACTGATCCTGCTCCACCGTCGGCAGACATGACGTACTACTTCTTACTTGCTTTCCCCTGTCTATATTTTGTTTTTTGAATAGAATTTCTTTCATTTTGTTTTGTTGTGCAACCTAGCACCAATTGTCTGACGCGTACTTCATATTTTAACTGGTTTAACCAGAACTCTAAATAAATAACCTAAAGTTAGACTAGGTCTAACGCTAATTAAAATTACTTAAATACGAGTGAATTCGTCTAATAATGAGGGTCTGAAAAGACTCTCAACTCAGAATTCTACTCTGTAAATTAAAATTTCCTCTTCCTTTCTAAACGTAGGAACTACTACTATCCTTTACTATCTATGTGGAGTACGCTTCTTTAACTATTTTCAACTATCTTTAAATTTCTAACACGCCTAGCAGTTTCCGATGGAAACACTGAAAGAGCACGTATCTTTTAGGTTTGTATCAAGCATTCGTAAGTTAACTGAAATCTCACCATACTGAAATTCTTCTCGCTAAGTCCATTATTAGAGTAATTAATTCGTTAATTTTCAACAGTACAAATACATTGGGTGGTTGCTACCAGCTTTGGGACAGCGACGGGCGAACTCTTTCCAGCGCATAAGTCCTCGCTGTCAATGGTAGGTTACTCGTCTGCAGTTAGGTCCCTAAACTACATTTGGCATTAATAGCAACCTTTACCCGGTGTTCCGTTGAGCTACATTAAAATCTTTCATTTAGCAGCGGGAAGAAGTGGGAGGCCAAAGTCGTGCGTCTGCAATCTTGGAGCACGGATCATCGGTGCTCTTTGCCACTGAAGCTCAGCGTACGCTACCTAAGATTCAGATTGAGCGCGGTTCGGATGGTGGGAGCTGACATGCCGGCTCTAGACCTCAGGGACCGACGGACTCGAGCCTGGGGGTGCTGAGACTAACCGTTCTCTCCCGTTGTTTATTTATGTTCTGGCTCTTGCAGACCTCAATTAAACGTCACTTTAATTGCTTGAAGAGACGCCAGTTTTATTGGAGGGACGGCTTAAAACCCTAACCATTTTTTTTGTTGGCGGTCAAGTCGTCAAAATTATTTAATAAAATTACTTAAATACAAAAATATTTAATTGCTACTTAATTTGAAGTAAATAAATTAGATTTAAAAACCTTGACTTTTACTCATGAAGTGTCGTGAACCTTTGTGGCGTGCAAAACTCGCGACAACACAATCTTTTACTGAATTACACAATCTTGCACCGAATTACACAATCTTACACGAGATTATACAAATAGGACCCAAATTGACGTATATCACGGTAAAGCTCCCACA
This sequence comes from Trinorchestia longiramus, assembly GCA_006783055.1. Classification (NCBI taxonomy): domain Eukaryota; kingdom Metazoa; phylum Arthropoda; class Malacostraca; order Amphipoda; family Talitridae; genus Trinorchestia; species Trinorchestia longiramus. The sequence goes on from VCRD01002122.1 coordinate 51,561, forward strand.
GAGAGACTGTGGCCTGAGTCATTTGCGTGCGTAGTGCTTTGAGTTATTGTTTGACGTTAAATGTTAATTATTAATGTACTAATAGCAATAATTTTGCCCAAATGTCAACACGTAAAAAGAGGCCACCAAGATTTTCGGAAGCTGATGTGGGGAGAAGCAGGTAAGTCTCACTGTCTCCATCAAAATAACAAGAACAGGAGCAAGGGAACTGAGAGGCAACAGTGGATCTTACACTCGTAAAATGGTCCACTAGTGCACACGCTACCGATGTCAGATTGTCTTATTATTTCATTACTATTTGTTTTCGCTCACACAGTAAACAAAGAGAGCACAATCTAATGGAAAAAACGAAACTTAAATGTTTGACCAGAAAACACGTCAAAAACATCGTCATGAAGAACATGGATCATTTGTTTCGAGATACGTCACTGTGACGTGACAACTACAGCACCTGTAAGCGTGTTGGATTGTCTGTGTCACCCTGACTACACCACTCACCTTCAGTAGTACATGAGGGGAGGGAGGGGCTACACGTGCAGGCAACATCAAGTGCAGGCAACATCAACAAAATTAAAATCTAGAAAACAAAAGTACAGAAACTGCCACTAACTAAACACTGTAGGAACTTCACCACAGTACCTCTTCTTCCTCTCCCCATCACTAACTACAGCGTGTTGACCACGCTATGCTGGAGTACAGCCATACTACGGTCCAGGTATTTAACTACTATGCCTAAACATAATCTATTTTAACGCATCTCAATTCAACACATGCATCTCATTAGAACTTCTTATCCTAACTCCTAGTTAACTGCCCCAGCTCCTTGTCTTGATTCCTATGTCTCCACGGACCCATGGATCCATCCTAGCCTCCACCTCACCCACGTCTCTCACTCTCATCTCTATTTATGCTGTACTCTGCGATGTATCGGAATAAAGCTTATTCATTTATTTTTTATTGCAGGGATGGAGTCACTCGCTGAACGTTATAACAATGCATCCCCACACAGCCCCACCTTTACGAAGGGCCTCCCCTGTTTGAGGTGCAGCTCATAGATGACTGTAGCAGCATAGGGAGGACTCATATGGTTGTACAGCCCCAGTGCCTGGAGGTTCACTGCCACCGTTGTATCGTGAGCGCTGTGAAGCAACACGGCTCTTAGTAAGCTAATCATAACAGAAAATCCTTGAATACAGATAACTATTGAACATGGAAAACCCTTGAATATAAAATAAACCATTGAATACAGAAAACCCTTAAATACAGAAAACCCTTGAATGTAAAAAAACATTGAATACGGAAAATCACTTTGCAGCTAGACTAAATACCGGGTGACCACTAAAAAATATTGTCGTTTTGGATGACAATAACTTACTAACTATAATGAATAAGAATAATGAAACAAAACCATGTAAAATAGAAGACTCTTGAGTTTTACCCAGTATTCAATATAAGTAACCTACCTCCCCGCGTTTCGTTCCCTTTAATTAATTTATTTGGCACGAAGCCTTCGACGAGGGGCAGCTAGTAATAATTCAACGTATATTAATTATGGAAAAAATTATCAATCATAAATCGGTTATCGCAGTTCTTCTTCTATGTCGTGGTTATTTGAAGCTTCGAAAACTAGTCCATGTTGACCAGGTCAGAAGGTAGGCTAAGTTTTTTCTTTGTGTTATCACAATCAAACAAGTCATACAAAATTCTCACAGACTGACAGTGAGGTAACCATCCGGAAAATTCTTCATTAATGGAAACAAAGTGCATCTGTCCACAACATGAATAAAGGAAATTATGGTCGCAAGAACTTTGAAACAGTAACCTTGTGAGAGAATTCATTGATAATAATGCAACAAACGGTATAAAAAACAGAGCTGAACGACAAATATACAAAGAGAATCAATACGGAAAATTCTTAAGAAAGATTTAAAGTTATTTCCTTTTAAATTGCGGTGCCTTCATACGCTTTATTCTGAGAACAAAATAAGATTACGGTTTTACTCAATAAATTAATATATCGTTCTGATAATACATAGCCCCCTAGATCCTACGACCTGTCACCTTTTTTTCTTGTGGGGCTTTGTTAAAGAAAGAGTTTGCTGAGCCAAACTCTGTTCCATAGCAGAACTAAAGAAACTGTGCAACAAATTATTGCCTTCATGGACGTTATTACCTCGAATACTATTACTCCAAATTTCGTAACAAATGCGGGTGGACATTTTGAATGTAAAATGTATTTGAATAAAATTTAAGAATCTTCTTTTTCAGATATTTTTGTTTCATCCTTCTACTTACAATAATAATTAGTGAGTCACAGTCATTTAAAACCCAGTCAAAACATTGTTTGTGGTCACCCAGTATAATAGCTCGCAGTAATAATATTCAGAGAACAAACTGAGGAGCAAATAATGCACCCACTCTACCGTGCCTCCTGACTCTTCCCTACACGCTAGTCATTCCACACACCGTCCCTTTCCTGCTCGATGCTTGTCTAGGCATGACAGGACACATTAATGAAAATATTAATTGTCCACAGCAACTCTTCTGTAATCAGACGCAAGTGGTTGCTTTGCTGTACGGTAAAGCACTAGAAGGATCATCAGATTTTAGGGCGTTCCAAAATAGGCTTTCAACCTTTAGCGTTCTTGAAAATGTTTAGAAGTAAACTAAAATCCGAATGGATCAAACTGAATCTTGAATACACGAGCATAATTTGAGTTTGACTGGTACCTGTACATATAGAAGTTTGGTGTGGTGTCGCCGCTGCTTGCCTCGTCTAAGCCATCTTTGGCTTTGCTCTCCACCGAGCTTCCATCTACAAACGCAGGCATAGTCACCCCATCCCTTAATTTGGCTTTCATGTCGTCGATAATCTTCCGTAGCAGTGGCCCTGAAACACAATATCAACGACATGATTTAGATAGTAGAGTTGTTGCAGTCGCTTAGTTGGTTGAGTGGTTGCAGTCGCTTGGTTGGTTGAGTTGTTGCAGTCGCTTAGTTGGTTGAGTGGTTGCAGTCGCTTGGTTGGTTGAAAGGTTACAGTCGCTTGGTTGGTTGAAAGGTTACAGTCGCTTGGTTGGTTGAAAGGTTACAGTCGCTTAGTTGGTTGAAAGGTTACAGTCGCTTAGTTGGTTGAGTGATTGCAGTCGCTTGGTTGGTTGAGTGGTTACAGTCACTTAGTTAGTAGAGTGGATACGGCCGATTAGTTGGTAGAGTGGATAAAGCCGATTAGTTGGTAGAGTGGATACGGCCGATTAGTTGGTAGAGTGGATACGGCCGCTTAGTTAGTAGAGTGGATACGGCCGATTAGTTGGTAGAATGGTTACGGGCGTATAAGTTGGTAGAGTGAATACGACATCTAAGTGAGTAGAGTGAATACAGCAGTTAGAATGCAAATGATTACAAAACCTAATCATCATAAAAGTGCGTGGAGAAATTTTGGGAAAATTATGAAAAACGAGAGAAACAATCCCACAGCAATATTTTGCAACCAGAATTGGTCGCTGCTGCCAGGACTCAACGAAGGGAGGTACAAAAATACACCAAGGATAACAGTGTCAGCACACTGAACACAGAGGATAACAGTACCAATACTCGTATACTGAAAACAAAGGATAACAGTACCAGTACTCGTATACTGAACACAAAGGATAACAGTGTCAGCACACTGAACACAAAGGATAACAGTACCAATACTCGTATACTGAAAACAGAGGATAATAGTACCAGTACTCGTATACTGAACACAAAGGATAACAGTACCAGTACTCGTATACTGAACACAAAGGATAACAGTACCAATACTCGTATACTGAAAACAGAGGATAACAGTACCAGTACTCGTATACTGAACACAAAGGATAACAGTGTCAGCACACTGAAGTTAGAATAAGCAGTTAGTGAAGACTGCAGTTTTAAGTACTCACAAGTGGAAATATATTTTTCAACTGAACCAAATGATAACACGCCAAGATGATATCAATGAATGACAACAAAACTCGCAGTAAAGCATTACAACTGGCGCTAAGCAGCAGAGCACTCACACGCTCAGTTTCCACCCAAGCACAGCGTCGTGGATATACGTATAGGGTGTTCAATAATGATCGTTACAATTTTTTTGCCCACATTTATTAATTAATTCAAATTATACAATTCAAACTGATATAAATACATTATTTAACCATTAATATTTTCGAATATCTATAATTCATTCAATATACTTTCCATCAGCGTCGATAATCTGCTGCATACGTTTGGAGAATGCTTGACATGAGTCACGAATGATTGTTTGGGGGATTTTTGGCCACTTTTTCCTCAGCTCCTCAGCTTCTCCCTGGTGGATTTTACCAATTTTGATGTTCGAGCTGTTCGAGGGCGACCTTGCCCTGGCCTATTAGCTACCTTCCCAGTCTCTTTGAATCGCTTAAGTGTTCTCCAAACCAGCATTCTGTTCACATTTAGTGATATGGCAATGTCCCTTGGTGACTTTCCTGACTTATGCAACTTTACAATTGCTATTCTACTATTTAGATCTTTAGCCATTATCTGGTAAAAAGAATCTGGTCAAGGTTTAGATTAAATTTAAACATAAATAGAATAGTTTTAACTATAAATATTCAACACCCTGTAGTCTTATACAGGATGCGGCAACATAACTTCCCTTTTTGCCCTTCATAAAGTTATGAAAAAAGGAAGTTAACTGCCACACCCTGTACTAATAACAGAGAAACGTAACTCTTGTACGTGACTGCACCCTGTACACCCACGTGAAGACGTTCACAGGTCGGAGGAACTACTGAAAGACACGCACCTGCACGGAGCCGCTTCAGTTCAGTGGTGTAGCCAAGCATCTCAAATGAGAACTCAGCCACTCGCTGCACTCTCCCCCAGTGGGGCTCCAGCCACTCAGGGAGTGGGTAGTCGTTGTCCAACTGAGTGGTCACAAGAGACAGGGTTATTGGTCTACGTTATATGGAGTAGTAAAACTAATCCTCTGTTCTATTGCTGCCCTCAGCTTGGGCTCTAGATACTTGTAATACTCCCTACTGCCCTGTGTTTGTATTTTAGATACTCGTAATACTCTCTACTGCCCTGTGTTTGTATGTTAGATACTCGTAATACTCCCTATTTCCCAGAGCTTGTATCCTAGATGCTCATATTACTCCCTACTTCCCAAAGCTTGTACCCTAGATGCTTATAATACTTCTTACTTCCCAGAGCTTGTATCCTAGATACTCGTAATACTTCCTACTGCCCTGAGCTTGTATCCTAGATACTCGCAGTACTCCTACCACTTCCTATCAGAAAATCAGTTTGCAAGTTATGAACATTCAAACACCAGATTCAGTTTTTCATGCGATACTCTATACATAAAAGTTTAGAAAAAACATTCTCATTGCTTAACCTAAAACGCGAAGGCACAAGTACAAGTACGATCTAGTGAAGAGTTTGCAAAGTGCCTCAACAATATGGAACAACTAACTGTTTTCAAAGCCCCAAATAAACACGATAACGAAGCAGAAAGACTAACTAGTATCTTGAAATAGTCGTGCACGAAGTCCACATCCACGATGGAGTGGACGGACTGGCCGAGCTTTGCAGTGAGGAGCTCAAAGAGAGGAGCGCATTCAGCAGTGAGGGCTGCCACTGCTGGATCCTCCTCCATACGTGACACCTCCACGGGGATACGGGGGCACCAGTCGTCCAGGTTCAGCAGCTGCGCATCAGGAATTGAGGGCAGTTATTGTATGTATTTATTCGTATCGAGTAGCTTGCCAAAAGTGGCATTATTCATCACAATCAACGGAATAAAGGAGAGTGCCAGCTAAGCTTCAGTCATGATTCACCGCAACTTGAGTAAGGTTATGTACTTGAAAAGGATCAGTGATTCGTGTCAAATATTCAGGGAGACAGAAACGAGGGAACTGGAAACTTCCTAGTAACTCTAGCAGCTTACATTCCTAACATCATCCTCGTATCCTAGCTACACTTGTGAGATGGAGACTACCTGTCTAAATACATGACTTATTTCTTTATTATTATTACTACAGTTATTATTATTCCGTTCGTGGTTTTCCACATTAATTGACGTGAATTTTTTTTAACTACCACTGGTTTTTCACGTTAATTTCACGTGAAAATAAAGAGCCCCCGGGAGACATTTAAATCGAGTAAGTGGATTTTAAATGTTGTTTCCTTGTTCTTTCAAGGAAATAACAATACCTCCAATAACACATTACTTGATGGTTTTCAATGCTAAAAAAGAGATCAAACTGACCAACAACACAAACCCATCATTTCATGGTCTTTAAGCCCAACAAAGGAAAGAGACCTCCAGTAACCCATCACTTCATGGTCTTCAAGCCTAACAAAGGAAAGAGACCTCCAGTAACCCATCACTTCATGGTCTTCAAGAAAGCAAAGAGACCTGGTCAGCATGGGAAGGTGCAGTGTAGACAGGTACGGGACTCCAGTTAAGCGTCTTATCAAAGCGACGGTCAGGTTCCATGCCTGCGTACAGGCCCTGCAGGTTAGCCTGAGCAGAGTTCAGGGTTCTGTCGACTGAGGTGCTACGGACCTCAATTTCTGAGGTGTTCCAGTGAGATGACAGCAGGGCACTGTAGCGACTCCTCAGCCACTCACCCAGCTGCTGCTGTCGCTGTAGGCCTTCCTGCTCGAGTCAATACCGTATGGTGTGATACAATGTGATACGTTAAACTACAGTACGGTACAATACGATCAAGTACAGTACGGTCAAGTATAGTACAGTCCAGTACGGTCAAGTATAGTACGGTCCAGTACGGTCAAGTATAGTACGGTCAAGTACAGTACGGTCCAGTACGATACAGTTCAAGAGAGATCTTACATTAACCCTACACAGAGCAACATGAAGCCAGCTTAGGGTTTCTTAAATTAACTAAATTCATCAGAAACACATCAATAACATAGGTAACTATAGGATTGAACATTAATAAAAGTTCATAAATTAGAAAAGAATAACGAGACCTGACAGACCCAAGCGGTATCCGATGCTGTGCTTGTTTGTTGTTGTTCCTAGTTAGTGTGAGTACTAGTATGTGATACAGTACTAGCATGTGATACAGTACTAGCATGTTATACAGTACTAGGTAATTACCTGCATAAAGAGTGGGCTAGGACATCAATACTGTATGTACTACCTGTCCTATCTCTATTACTGAGCCAGGACCCCAATACTGCACTAGATAATTACTACAGACACAAACAGGAGGGCCAGGGCCCCAGCATGGCCCACCTTGGTGAGCTGAGCGAAGCCATTGGGCCAGAGGCTTTCAGAGTTGTGAGGAGCGAGGGGGAAGGAACTGATGGGGGCGCGGTCCCCATGCCGGTACAGCTGTGGGGTGTGGGGATGTGGGGAGTCAGTACGCATACTCATCACTTCATCACTCATCACTCATCACTCCATCACTTCATCACTTCATCACTTCATCACTTCATGACTCATCACTTCATGACTCATCACTTCATGACTCATCACTTCATGACTCATCACTTCATGACTCATCACTTAATGACTCATCACTTCATGACTCATCACTTCATCACTCATCACTTCATGACTCATCACTTCATCACTCATCACTTCATCACTCATCACTTCATCACTCATCACTTCATGACTCATCACTTCATCACTCATCACTTCATGACTCATCAGATACTGCATCCTTGACAAGATTTATTAGATTTATTCCTCTGCCATCAGCTCTTATGACTTGAGATGCTAATATTGCAGTGTGCATTACTATACACTGCAATACTGTTACCATTATAATGTTTAGCAATACTTAATGCTTACAATACTAAATATTTAGTAATACTAGATATTTAGTAATACTAGATGTTTAGCAATACTACACATTAGCAGTAATTGATAGTGAACAGGCGTCTTGTGTACGCCAGCGCCTTGAGTACGCCAGCGCCTTGTGTACACCAGCACCTTGTGTACACCAGCACCTTGTGTACACCAGCACCTTGTGTACACCAGCACCTTGTGTACACCAGCACCTTGTGTACACCAGCGTCTTGTGTACACCAGCACCTTGTGTACACCAGCGCCTTGTGTACACCAGCTGAAAGTACTCTGTACTACGCAGAACAGATGTGCGTTGGTGTGTGCTGTGTTCATAAATTTGCGTGTCTGCCAATGAGTGACGCACAATCAGAGCATGCGTGATTCCAGTGTATGAATATGTGTACAAAAGAGAAAATTTATCTAATTTGTGAAGTGTGGAAGCTGCACGTGGAAGCTACAGTCCTGTACCTTTAATCAACGACGTTTCTTAATGTTTATTGAATACACACAGTCGTGTTACTTTACTCATCATTTATTCATCACAGCTGCAGTGAGTAACAAAGGCTAAACATGTACACTCGTCGACTCAAGACCAGGATAATGAGGTAGTTCACAAACAGAGCATGAAATGAAGACGTCATCTCGAGGGCAACATGTAAAATCACGGCAAAAGTTAGCCAAGAAAATAAAGTTTTTTATAAGAGGCCTCCTCTCACGGGCCTCTCTTCACCTCCGTGTTGTTGGCACGAATTAATTCCACTACAAGAGAAACAATTGCATCACTAGAAGCAGTGTTAAAATTATTATTATATATACTCCTAATTAAGTGGTTGTAAAAAGTTATCGTTCACAGAATCCTCAATAAACACCAACCATTAATCCATTAATTCATCAGATACAAAATTAGCGGCAAGGCTTATAAAAATCGTTTCTACGTCTTCTTGAATCACCGAAACTTGTTTTTGTCTCCTGATCGCAAGTAACAATCAGCCCACCACGGCATCATGCCAAGGAGCTTTGCTCGCTGTGCAGTAGCTCGCGCAGTCACGCAACTACTAAACCACAATAAATACGTCTTAGTAAAAGTTAACTTGCTGCCGTGTGTAAGGCATTTAATTTTAGTGAATGCGTGCGCGTTATTTCAGAGCATTTGCAGGAGTAAAGATTTGTTCGATTAGCGAAGTTTTCCCTTCAATAGTGAAATTTTTCATCAGAACATGCAACTCGTGAGATCTGGGCAAGGTTAAGTCAACCTTGACTTCAACCAGTCCATTACGATCCCTACACTCGAGTCACGGACTTCCTTCATGAAATAAGCGGTGTCAGAAGGAGCACTTTTCCATTATATAATAACACACAGTTTGTTGCTTGCCTGGTCCGTGTCTCTGACGGATTTAGATAGGAGGAAATTCGGTAGGGTATACATGTATTGTAAGCATTGTATTGTGGATACCAAAGGCACATCCTTCAATGTGCAAACTCCTTCGCAAAGCCCGCGTCCTCTGGCAAATCAAACGAAAAATTCAGTGAAAAACACGTGAATTTTCACGTGTGGAGCTACTAATTTTTTACGAAGGAGCAGCCACCAAACTATCTATACCTAACGTAACAGACCCACCAGTCGGCCCCTACGCAGAAAATGTGATAACAAATGCAAGGAACATCATAACGATTTAAAACCAAGGTATGAAATAAACGGACTAAACACCACGAGAAAGCTGTCGCACGCTGGAACGCTTTCCTCTGTACGAGAGAGAAAGCAAGTAGGAAAGTTTTACACATTTAGAAAACTACAAGACTGAACTCAACAGTCTCCTGAAACAAACACTACTGAATCAGCAGTGAGCTGCCAGGGCTAGCACTAAGGAGAGCTAACACACTACGGTCAACTGACGAGGGCAGACACACAGCAGCATGTGCCCCTCTCTCCCGTCCAAGGAAGCTCAGGATTCTACAAATTTTCAGTGAAAATTCAAGTCTAAAGTACGAGTACAAAAAGTTATCTTGGGATCACCTAATGTTCACACGCGTACTTAGCTATATTTAAAAGTTTACAAACAGTAAGAGCAAATAAACTTAAAACAACTCATACAGAAAATAACAGCAGTTTCATGACTGAACACACAAAGCATAACACCAGTTGGTTCACTACAACACAACACAACCACCAGTTGATTCACTACAACACAACACAACCACCAGTTGATTCACTACAACACAACACAAACACCAGTTTACTGACCACAAATACAGTAACACGCACAACAAAACTCGTCAAGATTTAACAGCCAGGAAGAGCAGCCAGTGGAGGCTTCCAGAGAACGTCTTACACACTCGCAAAACCACGATACTAAACAGCAGTTCTAGTTCTGTTCACTTCACTGCTGGTGAGAACCCTCAGTATTTCAGCGTGAGAACCATCACAGCATTTCATTCCCACTCCATTTATATGGAAACGTTCTTATTTTACTACTGAAACCACACAAAACGAACTCACACTTTAATTGTCGTTATAATGACAAATATTTTCGCCAACAGGCATACCCGACAGAAGAGTAGGAGCGACATTTCAGGTATTCCGCTTCCGGTGCCCACACACACACCGACCTCGCCAACTGACACTTCAAAAAAAAAGCCTGTCTAAGTATAGGCCGGTAGCCGTCGCGTGAATATTAAAGACTGTTCAGAGTCTGAAGACTTGTTGAGGCAGTCTCTTGTCTTGTCCACACGCCCTGGCAAGTCTTAGTTCTGTCACGAGGCAAACTTGGCAGTCAAGACCCACAGGACAATTTGCAGCTGCACACAACGCGGTACTGTGTTGTGTTGTTGTTGCAGTGTTGTGTTGTGCTCTTGTATTGCTGCCGTGTTGTTGTGTTGCTGCCGTGGTGTTGCGTTGCTGCCGTGGTGTTGCGTTGCTGCCGTGTTGTTGTGTTGCTGCCGTGTTGTTGTGTTGCTGCCGTGTTGTTGTGTTGCTGCCGTGTTGTTGTGTTGCTGCCGTGTTGTTGTGTTGCTGCCGTGTTGTTGCTACCGTATTGCTGTCTAGTTGTTGCAGTGTTGCTGCAATACAGGCACTCACTACAACATCATCCCCAACCATTATTATATTCCTATTGAGTGTTCCTGTTCCGTACACACAACACAGAACTCCTGCCGACGTGAGATACCTCGCTCACTACCACACAGAACAAGCCTCATCATGTCCAGACTGACTGACTGACTGACTTATGCTGTACTGTGATATATCGGAATAAAGGTGATTTATTTATCTTAAGACACCACACCTGCGCACATCTATACACAAACGATGGATCTTTTCCTTGTCTTTGTGAGCTGAAAAACAAGTTTAAGCTTGACAGCTCCAGCTGCTGCAATTCAGCTGAATCAGACCTGTGTAACCACTGAACATGATACGTGTAGCAGCGTATTGTAGGTTACGTGTAGCAGCGTGTTGCAGGTTACGTGTAGCACCGTGTTGTAGGTTACGTGTAGCAGCGTGTTGTAGGTTACGTGTAGCAGCGTGTTGCAGGCATACCTACGTGTAGCAGTAGAGCTTCCTGCCCATCATATTTATCTCATGCGCGTAAATTTTGCTTGGGTGAGACGGCATGGGACTTGGTGGCAGCCTACATATGGACCAAACAGCTCGTTCCTGTTACCATATTCTGTTCGTGTGGTAAACAGGAGAGTTGGAAGTGCTTGCTATTTTGTGCCACACTCTTTCAAAGGTTAAAATTCCTTCAAAATCCCAGCACTTCAGCTCACAGATAATGGAAATTTTGAGCCCCATTTTACTAACTTATTATACCCAATAATTATTTCATTATTTAATTCATTCCTTATATTCACATAAAATATATAAAAGTAGAAAAAAGATCATCATAACATTATGTTTCGAAGCTTCATTTGAGATGTCATTCAACCAACTGAAAAATTTGAAACATGTAAATTGCCATATACTTTTTATGTAGAACAAACACTTTATCACTTGTTTTAGACCGTTTGCCTTGAATTTACTGCTAATGAACCAGTTACTGGAAATGAACCAGTTACTGGTAATGAACCAGACAAAAAAACAAAATGTTATTCACTCACCTTTTAAAAACATTTATTTTGAAACACTTAAGGCAATAATATAGGTATGAAATTACAGGACACACTTTAGTGAGGAAGAAAGAGCCACCTAAGTCAAATGTGACACACTTCACCCATACAAGCAAGTCATAGACACCATTGTGTTGACCAGGAGTGCCCAACCTTTCTCTGACCTTGTACCTCTTCAGTATTTTGACAGATGAGCATGTACCTCTGAATTTTTATGACAGAAAGCTGAGTAGAAAAATAAAATTCCACTAAATTTCTAATAAAACTTTTAGGTTTCAGGAACTATGAACTAACAATAAATGTACCTCTTTAGAGAAGCAAATGTAGCCCCAAGAATACCTGTAGCCCAGGTTAGGAATTCCTGGTGTGGAGGAACAAGACTTAACTACTAACTTTTTTACACAGGATTTAGTTTTGTTACCACTGGTCACTGGTATTCATTTGTATCACTTCACATGGAGGTAATTTACATTCACAGTTTAAAAAGTAAGTAGTGTTATAGATGCACCATGTTATTTCAATTGAAAATATAATAAAAATAAAAGAATAAAAAATAAAAGAACAACTGTTCTGTTCAAATACTAGTTTCCAAGAGCTCATTTTCATCAGTTTCTGTAAATGCATTGCCAAATTTTTATGTGCAGCACCACTGCCAAGAAAAAACTTTAATTTTGAAATTCAGAAATTTTGCAAGTTTTGCATACCAACAAATAAAATTAAAATATATTGTAAAATCTGAACTAGATTTCTTGACATCAATTAACTGTTCTTTCCCATGATAATTTCATGAAAATTTACTAGAAATTCCAATAGAAGCTGATGGCACAGTTTTGTCATGTCACTCACTATTAAAATTACACAAGTTGAAGATAATACATATCAATAGACTGAACTGAATATGTAAAAAATATTTTTTGAAAGGTTGTGACACTTTGACAGCAACTGCTAAAAAGAGTGTCCATAAGTTGGGTGTTTATTGCTTATGCTGCTGAGTGTCAGCAGTGTATAAAATGACAGCATAACACTGCAATTCTCAAAATTAATAAGACTTTTTACAATACTCGTATTTTGGGCATGTGCCATACATGAGGCACATCCCAGTTTAGAAGAAGTTCTCCTGTGGCACGTATGGTGCACATCCCAGTCAAAGTGATAACAGTATTTATCATTGCCAAGTTTCGTGGTAGATCATAAAAGTTTACTTTTTATCTCATTTATAACTTGAAGCAACAATCACTGCAGTGTACCACAGGAAAAATGTTATTTTTATAACAAATTAGTGGTTTCAAAGAAGACAATTTTGATGCTCATAACAATGGAATATTTGTTTTCATACTTTTTTAGAAGAAGCAACAACAAAAAGTACATTTTTGAGGTATGAAGAACTATTTAGGCTAACATGCAGTAAATGAATAAAAAATACAGCACCTTGTTAGAGTTCATGTAAATTTGAATGCATAAATAATTCAGAAAAGAATAATTTAGTTAAATTTAAAAAAGTAGTTAACTTTAATCATAATTCTATTGCACACATCAGCCCCGTGTCTCATACATGAGCCCTAAGGTCTCATTTGGCTTGCTCCAGTGATGCCTAATTAATGCAAGCACCAAGTTTTCCTATTCAAAGCAACCTAAATTTTGCTTAACTCTGAATATTGAAGTTCTTTACATCAGTATTCTTAAGATACTAACATTATATTCAATAAACTGATGCCATACATTTCAATATACTTCATCAGAATATATTTTACTTGTTCATAATTTTATAAATCTGTAAAGCAATTTTTCATATGTATTCACATGTAGAAATTCATCAAATTTCAAAAAATTAATACTCAAGATAGTTTAGTTTTATAAAATAATATACTACATATACTGCAAGCCATGTGCAAAAAAGTAATGGTCTGATCATAATTCTATAATTAAAACTGTCTTGACAGTGAAAATTATCATTCGATAAAAACATTACAAGTGCAAGAAAAATAAAACAACTATAATTTGTTTTCTAAAACTCACCACATGAACTTGCTTCACGGTCTTCTCGGCAATGCCATTTTTTCCAGACGCAAAGCCGACAACAGCAATGATAACAAAATACAAATGAAGGACCGCAAAGCTCCACATCCCTACACTGAGACTGTAGACTACATACTGCCTTAGAGCACAGCTGTTCGGACTTCGCAGCGTATTCCGAAGTCGAGGGAAAATTATCTCGGACGAAAAAAGCTACCAAAGGAGGATATGAATATCATACAACCAGAAGGTAAATGCTTTGTTCATATAAGTTTCCTTTACAACTTTGCAGTAAACCAGATGCTGTAAAGAGCTGAAATTGAATAAGTATTTACGATCATTTTCTTTCCAGCATAATGAATAAACAAACTCCTGATATACATAAATGGCACAAAATAAATAGGATTTCTCTGATCTATAATACTGATTTTTGAAATCTACTAACTTTTTCAAATTAAAAAATTTTAATGAATTCATACATCCAGCTATAATTCAAAACTTTGTAGTGTTCTCTCTTTCTTCATGGAAGTTTTCATTATAACACAGGCACTGTTTCATACGAATGAGCAATTACTGCTTCCAAATGAAGGATGAATGAGTTAAATCTTATTACAATTAGACAACATTAATACTATTAAGGGCATATTATAACCATAGGTAGGCAATATCGCAACATACTATCGTGATCACGGATCGGGTTATCGGTTATCCAAGATTTGCCTCTCGTTATCGATTCATCGGTATTGCCAATACTTTTGGATCTGACCCAGCGATAATCGATCATTCCAGTTTAGCCCTGGGGGGAGCGGCACGTGATTTGAAGACAGAAATAGATGGGTCCAAGCTGGGAACCGAACGTGTACTGAATGGAGTGCGAGACCGCCGGTTTATATTATACAAGATGATCAACAGGCGGCTCCTTCTCAAACAAACAAACAAACAATCTTTATTTCCAATCGAGTACACAGTACATAGACATTAGTACATTGGTTTTTCAAATTCTTAAGGTTAACATTCTAAGAGTAAGGGTGATGGTGAGCTCCATGCGACGATCCCGGGAGGTTGATGGGCGTCTTCATGGGCGGGGAGTTGAGTGCTTAGCGGGTTGAGTGCACGGCGCGGCGTACGAGAAATAACTCGTGTCCTTGGCCGGGTTCGAACCCGCGGTCTTTCTACATGAAGCAGAGACCCGATACAGAACACGGGCCGCAGATCACTCGACTACGGTGGCTGCTTTTAGGTCTAAACTAGGTCTGCTTTTAGGTCTAAACTAAACCAAACTAGGTGGAACAACTTCTATGACAGTCTCTTGGTCCTCAACGAGGTGGTGCAGGAGAAGAAAGACCAGCTACGCAGATGCTTGAACCAGCAAAGGAATGAGACAGTGTTTGTGCAGAAAGGCTATGACTTTATATCAGAATGTGTTAGAGTAAATAAACTAAATAAAGGGTGTGGCAAAAGTCACATGATATATTTAGAATTAATTTATGGAAAAACTAATTGAGATAGAAACTTCAGGTAAATTGCAAGTGAAAGAAAAAATTCTGAAGTTTTTTTTACATGTATTGGTGATACGGTTCTAATCAATATAACTACAGTGATTTCGCGAATTTGCCACTGTAAGCGATAGAAAATGCTCTGGAAGACCAAGATCAGCACAATCTGAAATCACTATTCAGAATGTCTATGACGATGTTCAAGAAAATCCAAGAACGTCTTTAAGGAGACGTGCAAACCAGCTACAAATTTCAGTCAGGTCATTGAGTCGAATCATGAAACAGATGAAATTTCATACCTACAAAGTTCAATTAACACAAAAATTGGAAATCACTGACCACCAGAAGCGCTTAGATTTGGCAAGGAACTTTTTGCAACTTTCAGATGCACATGATTTTATATCACACTTTTATATCGTCTGACGAGGCACATTTTCACCTTTCCGGTTATGTGACCAAACAAAATTGTATATATTGGAGTGCTGAAAATCCAAAAATTGTGCATGAAATCCCACTTCACTCACAAAAGGTTCCTGTCTGGTGCGGTATGACAAGTGAAAGGATTATTGGTCCCTATTTTTTTGAAAATCAGAATGGAGAAACTGCGACTATAACTGGAGCTGCGTATCGAAAATTCATTGAAGAATATTTAAGACCTCAAATTCAAGATGGGAATATGTGGTTTCAACAAGATGGTGCAACAGCCCATANGATTCTGTTGCGAAAAGAATGCGCATGTGCATAAACCAACATGGTGGACATTTAGATGATATCCTATTTAAATAAAAACTCCAAACCTTCTTTCGTTTGCAATTTACCCTAAGTTTCTATCTCAAGTAGTTTTTGCATAAATTAATTCTAAATATATCATGTGACTTTTGCCACACCCTTTAGTATTTTATAGTATCCACATTACAATGCTTGTAATACATGTATACCTGTTCTGATTTAAGTTCAATAATCTTTCTTCAGTAATAGATAGGAAGTAATGGGACGGACACAGAGAATAGAATAGAATAAGGCAATAGGAACGAGCCGTTTGGCCCATTCTTGGTTCAATACCGAAGTCCCATGCCGTAGTATGATTCTCTGTTTAAATATTATTTAGTGAATTTTTGAATTTTTGTAAATTAGGAATGTTTATCAGTTTCTTAGTCATGTGACGTAACAGCTCAATGGATTAAGTTAACGAGAGTTGTACTAAATATTAGGGTTATGTGACCACGAAAATTATCTGTTTCCCCCCCAATCTGCGTTACTTGAGTCTTGTATGTGGTTTTAGACTTGAATAAACGATTTACTTTAATTTTCTGTGACTTAATTGACCTCTCTAATCACTCACCTTGAACCTCATGCCTTCTTGAACAATATTTCTTGTTGTTCTTTCATGAACATGAACATTTTTTCCCAATTGACCTCAAGGAATACCTGAGACGGTCATCACTTGTCTCTTCAACTTACTGGATGAATTCATGTGCACTGAAAACTCAAAGCAGTTTAAATGTTTTTTTCAACACTTTGAAAATAGCAATGTTTCGTTCTTCGATCCAATCATCTTTAGAGTTTATTCAGAAAACTCTTCGAAAAATTTCAGAAACCAAAAAATTCTTCTATGGCGCTTTCGGCGATTTCAACGTAGACCTAACTAATAAAAGTAATAAGCTAACCAAAATGCTAAACAGAATTAATCTATCAAAAATGGTCCAAGAACCAACTCGCATAACAAAAAATTCCAAAACTTTATTAGATCTAGCAATTACTAATAATCCTGAAGCAATACTCAATACTGAAATATCACCTTCAGTAACCGACCATCACGCGGTAGAATGTTTAATTAATGTAGCAAAAGAGAAACCGAAATCCTGCTTAGTTACCTATCGTATGAAGACTCTATACACACCAGAACTATTCCAGGAAAAACTATGTGATAGGAGGAATGAATTTCAAGGTATGGAACTCACCGATGATGTTGACAGTCAAGTCTCAATTTTCAATGAGAATTTCTTAAGAGCCTTAAACGAATGTGCACCATACACCACAAGGAGAGTTAAACTAAAGCATATCGTCTGGATAATGGATGAAATAAAACAATTGTGCGTATTGAAAAAAAATTACCTATACGAATTTAAATGTAACAAATCGAACAACTCTCTACGAGTCCGTTATAAACATCATGCAATGGCCCTCCGCAAAAAAAATTAACGAAACAAAACACTTCCAAAAGGAACTACAAACAACAAAGCAAAATCCAAAACGAAAATGGGAAATCATCAAAGAAATAGCACAGCACAAAAACATTAAAGAAGAGAAGAAATTCGAAAATCCATTGGAAACAGCCACTAATTTCAATACTTTCTTCTCTGAAGTCGGAGTAAAAGTCTTCGACGAAGTATCCAAATTCAGTACACATAAACCTGTTGATGTTGGCCTAAATCCTGCCCAATTACTAAGTACAACTAACACATGGAAACCAAATCCAGTTAGTCTACAGGAAATATGCAGAATCTTATACTCGTTGATAAATACGAAGGCAGTTGGACATGACAACATAAGCCTTCAATACATCAAAGACAGTTTCAATGTTACAGCACCATTGCTTCATTTGATAATCA
>VCRD01002122.1:72767-99154 GCA_006783055.1 Trinorchestia longiramus
GTGATGTGAATGTTTACGTATACTCGTAGGTACTGCTGTTCTATCATCTATGATACTACGCATAGAATACCTACCACTTAAGGATTTTATGATAAGGCATTTTTAAAAACCAATGCTGTTACATTTCTTATGTACCAACTTTATTGGAAATATACGTTTTTGTTTGTTTTGTTTGTTTTGTTTGTTTGTTCTGATTTAAGTTCAATAATCTTTCTTCAGTAATAGATAGGAAGTAATAGGACGGACACAGAGAGAGAGAGAGAGATACACTGTTTAAATATTATTTAGTGAATTTTTGAATTTTTGTAAATTAGGAATGTTTATCAGTTTCTTAGTCATGTGACGTAACAGCTCAATGGATTAAGTTAACGAGAGTTGTACTAAATATTGGGGTTATGTGACCACGAAAATTATCTGTTTCCCCCCCAATCTGCGTTACTTGAGTCTTGTATGTGGTTTTAGACTTGAATAAACGATTTACTTTAATTTTCTGTGACTTAATTGACCTCTCTAATCACTCACCTTGAACCTCATGCCTTCTTGAACAATATTTCTTGTTGTTCTTTCATGAACATGAACATTTTTTCCCAATTGACCTCAAGGAATACCTGAGACAGTCATCACTTGTCTCTTCAACTTACTGGATGAATTCATGTGCACTGAAAACTCAAAACAGTCTAAATATTTTTTTCAACACTTTGAAAATAGCAATGTTTCGTTCTTCGGTCTTTAGTTCCTAAGGAACTTCAAAGACTTAGCATCTGGTAATTTTTAGTAGCCGATTTAAGTCTTTTTTTGTCAGCCTCTGAAGCACTACTATTATGATCGTAAAATGTATAATATTTATGATACAATACCTGGATTTTCTTCGAATGCTTTATATACACCTTGAATTTAGTAAATACACAAGTTTCATGAATGTCTGTTATTGCAAACAATTTATTCGTGAGAAATGAAATTGCCCAATAAAATTAAGTAAAATCAAAGTGCCAGTATATTGGTCAAATTAAGTTATTAAAAAACAGTTTAATTAAATAAACCACCACATGTGCACCTTTTACACGAATATTTGTGACGTCTAAGAAAAAATACACACGACAGACGGTGAGTTGTTTGTTCAGTTGTCTTCCATACCGAAGTCCTTAAAATTTTCCAAAGTGAATGAAGAATAGATGCCTTGTTTCCCTTTAGGTGCAAGTGTATAGTGCATGGTTCTGCCAACAAGCATCAGCTAGTTTCGAATGTACAAGCTCTAAAACTTTTTTCACTAAATCATCTCTTTTTTTCATTAGCTTTTTGGAATTCTGTTCCATTTTCTTGACGGCAGGTAGCAAGGAAATCGTTGTCTCAAAGCGCGTAATGGTGAAGTTTCTTGAACAATGTTGTTATTTTGGACTATCTAATCTTTTCAAGTATTGAAGCAAATGTTGTGGTATTTCAGAAACGCCAATATTCTGTGTGCATTAATTTTTCCATGTTTCCAATAGGTAAGTGTCATATTTACGTTTTTGTAAGCGAGAGGCTCCAGACCCTTGGATGCAAACTGAGGCTTACATTCGGCCGAAACTTTCAGGCCCAAACCTTACCCTACGAGCTGGTGCACCTTCACAGTGAATGACGCTTTCCCGACGTAACAATAACTTTTAACTCTTGTAATTTGAAGCTACTATGACTAGCCTTGCTTCTTGTTTTAGGCTTGAGTAAACTATAGCTGTCTCTTGGTACAAACAAGCGCGCTTATCCCTCCGTATGTTAGGTATAATGTGTACGGTATTTACCTTCACCATTATACGGTACCAACACGTGGCAGATGCTAACGTGTTATTTGTAGGAGTTTCGTTGTAGTCCAATTTAAATAAAGAATATTTTCTTGTTGCTGCCGCCTGCACGGCACTTATTCCAATACTGCGACTTAAATAGAAGCATTTTCCTTTGATAATTTCTCTACATTTATTTCTACTTTAAACTCTGCTCTTTATCAGACGCTGCCCCGCATGAGTAAGCAAGAAAATATCAGGAAATAAAATACAATAACACTCCACGTTTCATGTAAAAAGTATCTTAATTTCGTTCATCTTTTACGATGTTGATAGCTAATCGTTTAGAATAAGCTTGAGGTGTTACAATATATGTGTTTAATGGCTGCTGGTAAATCTTCGTTGTACCTTATTTTATGGGAACGTGTGAGCTGCAATTATCAAGAAATACTATATTGAAGAATAATTCAGTAAAGAATGTTTTTTCCGCATGACAGTTTGTTTAAATGAATGTGAAATAAACGATGTCTTATCTCCAATCATTAATACGATCTCCCCATCTTAAGACTTGTACTCTTAATCATTTCAACTAACTAGAATTTTATTTTATTTTGGCATGGGGGAACATCAATGAAAAGTAGTGACAGTGTCATATGTATAGATAGAAACAAGGGACCAGATTTTTTCAAGTATAGTGAACGTTCTCAATAAATGTTTGCATAACGTTAGGGGCTGTTGGCATTAAACTTGAGCACAATCATAGATTTTGTCATTTATGGTTAGTTTCAAACAGGTTTAAGCGTAGTTGTGTATGCTAGGATCTCCAGGGAAGCTTAAAGTATAAGTCATGTCGTCTGCAAAGTCAACTAGAGCATCACCCTCAAACGAAAATAAGAATTGAGAACAGAAGTCTCTAACCACGTCCAGCAAATCACTTCCAGGTTCCCAGAACTCTAAATTGAGGACAAAAATGGGTCCCGTGACACGCAAGAAATACATTTTGTTGGATGATGGCTTCTATAGAAAATTGGTCGATAAATTGGTTCCCATTACCCGCTGGAGGTCCTACTCAGACACCAAGAAAGCCCTCATTAAAGTATCAGGTAAGTTTAAATTTTCGGAATATACCTCATCATTGTTTAAATAATAATAATCTGCAATTTCATATTAGCTACGTAGATATATATCAGGTTGTAACAGGAGTTCTGTCCATTTTTTTAACTTGAAATAAAGTGAAAATCATGTCAAAAATATATTTATTTAGTCTTCAACATAGTTACCATTTTTATTAATTACATCTTCCCATCTTGCCATAAGCTTTCTGATTCCTTCTTCATAGAATTTAGCCTGTTTGGATTCAAAAAAAGAAACCAGCTTCATTTCGGCCTCTTCTCTTAAAGTAAGCCTTTGTCCCATTAAATGATTCTGTAAGCTCCTGAAAAGATGAAAATCGGTTGGAGCAAGATCGGGAAAATATGGAGGGTGATGCATGACTTCCCAGCCAAATTTTTCAATGAGATTTTTGGTTGCTCTTGAAGTGCGGGGTCTGGCATTGTCATGGTGCAGAATCACTCCTTTTCGATTGATCAAAGAAGGCCGTTTTTCCTGTAAAACTGCTTTTAAACGAGTTAGCTGCTGACAGTAAACTTTAGAAGTTATTGTTTGATTGTTACCCATTAGTTCATAATAAACAATTCCATTCAAATTCCACCATACACACAAAAGAATTTTTTAGGGTGCTGTCCGTTTCTCGGCTGTGGAATTTGCTTTGAACCACGACTTAGCCACTGTCTTTTGCGCTTAACATTTTTGTAAAGGATCCACTTCTCGTCGCCAGTTATGATTCGGTCTAAAAAAGGTGCCTGAAGTTCACGAGAACGCAGTGAAACACAACAGGTCACACGCTGTTGCCTGTTGATTTCTGACAAATCGTGTGGGACTCATTTCCCAGCCTTTGAGACTTCGCCAAGTCTTTCTATTTCCTGATCTATGGTCATATGGCTTACATTAAAGGTTTTGCTCAGTTCTCTAGTAGTGCAAATTGGATTTTCATCAATAGCAGCTTGCAATTGCTCAGAATTGAGTTGTTTTGAGCATCCTGCTCTCGGTTCGTCTTTCAGACTGAAGTCATCCTTTTTGAAACGTGAAAACCATCTTCTGCAAGTCTTTTCATTCACAACATCATTTCCATAAGCGTCTTTGAGTGTTTTTGCTGCTGAGCTTGCCGTATTGCTTTTATGAAATTCAAACAGTAAAATATGCCTGATATGCTCTTTACTTGGAGTGTACATTAGGGCTGAAAATAATTATTAATAACGATAATTATCATACAATCTGAAAGAAGAAATAATATTTTGTTAATTATCATAGATAAGCATACAACATTAACAAACTAAATTGAAGTCATCGTGCCTTAAACATATAGCTCAAAAATTGGACAGAACTCTTGTTACAACCTGATATTTTCGATTGTTTTTCTTAATAAGGGTGCTTGTTAGGACGGCTTTAGTTACACAATATTCGTAGATCATAGCTTTCTGTCATTTTTTTTCTACAGTTTTTTATTCATATTTTTTGTCTATTATTTGTTGTTTGGTCACCTTTTACGTCTAACTAAATCGAAACATATTTATTAAGCATAAATGAACTGGTTGTAAGATGGTGAAAAATCAGTTCTATGTTGCTCCTGTTCTATTGTAACCCGCTGGAATGTTCCTTCACCTCGTTTTCAGGTCGACAGTTCGATCAAAGGTTGTCGGTGGGGGGAGGGGGGGAGGAGAGGAAAGGAGAGGGAAGGGGAAAGGAGGGCACGTCGCTATATAGTTATACTTTCGGGGTAGTCTAGTTCTTCGTACCTCATCTAACTCAAGATATCCAGAAGTAAAGGACGGAAAAACTTTTATCCTATGTGCCGTTTTATGTAGCTGCCTCCCCTTTGATCCATTGTGTCAAAAATAGTAAACACAAATGGACTTAGATGGTTAGACTTGGTTAAAATAAAAAACGAAAATTACAATGTTACTTCTACACTTTGCAATTTTCCAGTCAACATTTTCCCATTACCTGGTATTTTTTGTGATTAGCGATGCCTATAACTACGGACACGTATTCTTCGTTGAAAATTAACGTAATTCCTCTATCTATGTCAGGGACTCAGGGCAATAACTATTGGCGAATGGAATTTTACGAAAATGGGACTTTCCGCCATGGTTTGTGCCATGTTAATTTATATGAATCTATTCATATATAATTACATGATCATGTGAAAAATAATTCTTATACAGCAAAAACTTTATATTACAACAGTTCTTTTATGATAATACAAAATTATTGCTATCCGTCACTCCAGCATATAAAACAAGTCGGAGCTATCTTCATGTATCCACACGCTCTGACGTAAATAGGGTAACTATTGTCTAAATTCCCCATGCCGCAGGCAAGTAATTCCGAATGTACCCGTCTGACTGACCCGTCATTTTCTCACAAGCCGAGTTACTAAGCAAGTGTCGCGAATTGACATTGATAACGCATTTAAAATGGCTGGTCAATTCAACTATTACAAAGAACAGGCAATTAAGTTACTCTACGAAAGGAACAAAATTAATGACCTGTTAGGCCGAGCTGAACAAAAAACTCAAATTAAGCGAGAGTATCTGGCTGCAGGTAAGCTTGAGACAATAGTAGGCATGGTTTGGGATGACAGTTGCCAAGTTAGGCCTACGGGTGGACCCGTTCTTGCGTTCTTTCGACTCATTGGTGCCGGTCTTGGGATTTTTCAACTAATCCTATTATTTATGGTCGTAATTTAGTAGTTGTACGTGTAGAGGTGGTAGAATTATGGCTTTCTCGAAATAGTTTGCCTATGATTGTTGTAGGATGATACAAATTTGAATACACTTTTGTGATTTGTTTTCATGTAATGGCAGTTTAAAGATCCCATACCGTAATATAAACTTGTGAATTGAGTAAGGGTGGACTTAACACTTGAGTGTTGCCACAAGTAAACATCAATTATTTCATTTCAGTAAAGTATTTTGTGTGTGTGTTAAAGAAAGCTATGACTCCCTTGTCTTAGAATTTTATTATGAATGTTTTTCTTTCTTCTGTTGTGTACTTTTCTTTAATATAATTTGCCCCTGTTTTACTTATTTATTGTCATAATATTTTTTTGGAGTATAATTTTGAAAGTACTTTTCTCTCAATTGAAGATTTTCAATAAAGAATAGCATAATGATTCAAAAATATGTAGTAATTATGTGTAAGGTGAATATTTTTGATTAATGTATAGAATTAATTTTCATATTAATGTGTAGTATTAACTTAGGAATTAATATGGATTGATTTTAGAATTAATGTGTAGACTTGCTATGACTTTATAATTGATGTGTTGCAATGGACAGAATTTATAAGAGTTGCTTATATTCTTGTATGTAGTATGAAAATAATTTGTTCTTCAATCAAGTTGCTCCAGTTTTTAAATTTAGCACAAAATAAAAAGTAATATCCTTAATATTCTGATCAATTCAGAATATTCAGAAATTTGTTTACAGCTTTCTCCTACAGTCTTAAAGATTTTATTTGGATATTTTTTTTAAAAGAAGTGTTGCCATCTAAATACTTTTGTAAATAATTTTTTAGTTAGATCCTCAATGATGTATTTCAGACAGCACTTATTTATGTTCATGAACAGGAAGAATATACTTGTTTCTATGCATTTGTGAAGAATTTTTTTGCACCAATTTTTGTTGTATATTCTTGGTTCCCACTAAAACTTTGCATGACTATTTTAAATATGAATACTTCTTCTTGGTGTTGTTGGTCATTCATCATTATCTGAATTATTGGTGCAATTTATTCAACTCTTAACATATTTGTTTGTTCAGGTTTTTTTTTGTTTTTTTTGCTATGATTTCTCCCAGCATAAAAGGTTTGTTTGAACTTGATCTTTTTGTGGCATTAACCTGTTTTAATTAATTTGTATTTTATGGATGAAAACATGCAATGTTGTCACATTTGTAGATAACTTCTGTCTCTCTTGTTTACTGCATGCAGAAATTAGAAAAAGTTAAATATAAAAAAGATGCACTTTAATTTTAGGTGATCTTCTTAATTACTTCTAGTAATTCATGACATTTAGAATACCTAATTATGAATTTATTTTTTCAGGTATTCTGGGACTGCTTGCACTTTACCTCATCTTTGGGTATGGAGCGGAGCTCATCTGCAACCTCATTGCATTTGTGTATCCTGCTTACCGCAGCATCAAGGTAGGCTTAGTTTTCCTTTATTATTCTTTTCTTCAAATAGAATATGTATCATAATTTTCAATGAACCAGTGCATGTAATCTCATGGCTTTGCAGTTCTAAGCCATGTAGCTGAAAGTTGTACTCATCGTACTGTAGTGTTGAACAGGAAAGGTCTAGGGTGTACTATTTCTAATAATGCAAGGTGTTCATTCACACTTGATATTGTACCATGTTACTATGATCTGAAGAACTTGCTGATACTGGAGCATAAAGACTCCAATAAAACCACTTCTTAAAGCTTCTGATTTAAAAAAGAAAGGAACAGCCAGAGATAAGCATTAGATCCCTTAAATTTAAGTGAGTATCACACTTGGAGTTGACATCCTGTGCTGCCAGGACCAGCTGGTTATTATTTTTTGGGGCATGATGTCCTCTTCCTCTTTGTGTGAAACACAACTGCAGTCGTTCTGCTTGTCAACCATCCTTGTGTTGTTCATTTATTTTTGTGTTCATCCATCATGTTGTTTTTATTGATATTTTTGGAAAGCTTGTAAAATGGGAAAATTTCAAACATATATTTGCAAGGAAACTTTTAGTGTCAATCAAAGCTTGTCTGCATCCATATTAGATGGGGAGCCACTAAAGAGGCACTAGAATCAAGCACCATTGTTAAATTTAAGAAAAGCAATATTGAATATTATTTAGTCAAAATATTGTAGTTATAAGCATGAATTCCAGTATCTATATTTTATTAAATCAAAGTATAAAAGCTCACTGATTTTTCAGACTCCCAATAAAAAATAAGGATCTTCTCGTAAAGCAAATGATGCTTGTCTACAATACAGAAAAAGGTGACCAGAGGCTCTTGCTTTTATATGTTGATGTGGAGGCAGCAACAAGTGAGAGTTGTTAAGCTTGTCTGTGTGTGCACTAGACCTCATCATTTGAGGGTGATTGTACAGGCTGCTGAGAGGTGATTTGTGGCTTCATACAAAGCAGTTCAAACAAGGAAATTGCCAATGTGTATTGTTAATCATGATGATCTATTTACGAGAGTAGCATTAGGAATGCTAATAAAATATAGTATTTTGTTGTAGAAACTACTTTTTGTATGCAATGCTGATGCTTTTGAAATGTCGTGCAGGCACTCGAGACAAAGCTGAAGGAAGATGACACACGCTGGCTCACGTATTGGGTCGTGTTTGCTGTGTTCTCCATCGTCGAGTTCTTCTCTGACATCCTCCTCTCGTGGATGCCTTTCTACTGGTTGGCCAAGGTGAGCCAGCAACCTCCATGAGCTCGTGTCACGGCTCTAGTTCCAACTGTTGTTGCTTGCTGTGTGTGAGAGACTTAAATTTATGCCTCATTTCCATGGTCCTACAGTTCTTCCTTTTAATCATTCAGATATGGAAATGATGAGCAATATGAATCTCTCTCAGGGTCTCTACTGCTTTAGTATTTTGTTTGTTTGTACAACTTTGATGACATCACAAATTTCAGCAAAGATATGGCAAGGACTTTGTCATGTGAGAAGATTATTAATGGCTTATATTTGTAAGTGAGATTTATGTGAAATGAACGATTATTTATAAATTCTATGTAGAATGCACAATTATTTATAAATCTCGTGTAAAATGAACGTTCATTTATAGGTTTTATTTATGTAAAATGAATAAATTATACTATAATGAAGTGAGGTAACAGCTTCCCTATGACACTGCTATGCACATAGTGTGACGTCAGCAGAAAACTTGTGGTCATCACAAAATGTAACTCGTGTGTTTGTGGCAGTGCATGTTCCTGGTGTGGTGCTACGTGCCCACCTCCTACAACGGGTCTGACATGATCTACCAGCGCATCATCAGGCCTGTCTTCCTCAAGCACCAGACTGAGATTGATGCCACCATGGGCAAGGTGGGACTAGTGCCTGTAGGTGGATGCCACCTTGTGTCGGTTGAGTGAGACCACGTGAGCTGCTGTGTCGGTTGAGTGAGACCACGTGAGCTGCTGTGTCGGTTGACTGAGACCACGTGAGCTGCTGTGTCGGTTGACTGGGCTGCTGTGTCGGTTGACTGAGCTGCTGTGTCAGTTGACTGAGCTGTCACACCTTGTGCAGGTGACTGACAAGATCAACAGGCTTGCAGAGGACGCCTCTAAGGTCGCGTCTGATGCCCTCAAGAAGGAGTGATGAGGTCTCCTCTGCCTCCTCCTTTGCTGGTCAGTGTGGGGGCGTGGTGTACATTCTTAGCTATTGCCTCTAAAACTGTTTGCCTCTTAAACTATTTGTTTGCCTCTAAAACTATTTGTTTGCCTTTTAAGCTACTTGTTTGCCTCTTAAACTACTTGTTTTCCCCTAAAACTACTTGTTTTCCCCTAAAACTACTTGTTTTCCTCTAAAACTACTTGTTTTCCCCTAAAACTACTTGTTTTCCCCTAAAACTACTTGTTTTCCCCTAAAACTACTTGTTTTCCCCTAAAACTACTTGTTTTCCCCTAAAACTACTTGTTTTCCCCTAAAACTACTTGTTTTCCCCTAAAACTACTTGTTTTCCCCTAAAACTACTTGTTTTCCCCTAAAATAAACAGCGTCACGTCCAGTTGGGATTAGTTCCGTCTCATTAGGGCCTGCATTTTCAAGTTAGGGATAAGTAATATCTCTATGCATTAAATAAATCCATTTAATTAAAACTTACATGAGGGGTTTGTTGTTCTGTGTTTCGTGGGGACTTTGCGCTCTTTCATGGAGGTGCAGCATTCCATAACTCCTCTCGAGAAGGCTAACTACTGATGTCTGTCCTCGTCATTGTGCCTTGGGAAATAGTGTAAGCTAGTACTCTCCCTCGCTACCTACAGTTGAGTCAGCAACACTCAAGGTGCAGGATGCTGTTCAAAGTTTATATGTTTAGGTGGTTTATTGTTTCTTGTAAAGGCAACCAACCTGCATGGGGAATTTTGATGTTTTCATTTCGTTTAGGTGCCTCCAGCCACTGCTAGAACACTGAACCGAGGCTGTGGCGGGAATGTTATATCCAAAAACATACGTGTAGATAATACGGCATTTTCCCGTTCTACGATATTAAGGTCGTTTAAGAGCACCTTACCGTTGAGAAAAGTTATATTCTGTTTATTATTTTGGGTTGCCACAGGTATTTGATGATTTCTTGATGAGGGAAACCTTCCAGTAAATTGCTAAGGTAGAAGGGCAAGCGGAGCTCCTGGCACTTCCTGTCAAAAGATAGCCGAAATAGCTTATGCACGACAGGATCGAAAACTCAATGAAAGATACAGCAATTCATGTACCACGCTCAAAAGAGGGGATATTATCCAATCAAATACAGGGTGTCTCAAAAAAATGTACTGACCCTTTAACCGTTGCTAACATGCTGTCTTCTTTGTGTTGCAGGTGTGAGGTTCGAACCTTTGCGAACATGATTCTTTAATCACGTTTAATCATGTTCGCAAAGGTTCGAACCTCACACCTGCAACACAAAGAAGACAGCATGTTAGCAACGGTTAAAGGGTGAGTACATTTTTGCGAGACACTCCGTAGTACCGAGCTACTTTTCAAAGCGAAGCAGTTTTACTAGAAACTTTCTAGAGACTCGTCCATTGGATGAGGCAGTCAATGTAAAGTGCTGGTCCAATAGCATAGTTTGAAGTAGAAACATGCAGTCATTAAGTAGAAGACTATCTATGCTACCTTTTAAACGAATGTTTCCTAAATCTTGTAAGGGAACAACAATTGTCATGGCCCAGCACTGGGTTCCGTATCGTGACTACCTGCAGTGACCCAACCAGGGGCCTCTACTCCGCGCGAAGTTTCAACTGCTACGAAGAAATTGAACTGGAAAAATATGCGAAATACCTTTTGTACGACAGGATGAAGAACTCTAACGCAATATTTCGACTTTACAGTATATATTCCAGAAACTATATTTAGCATCGTAATTTATGAATTAAATTTCATATCTCATCTTGTTATTCAGTAAACGAATTTTCGCCTATCTAAATCCTTAAGAGCGTGACAGAGAGACGGACCGAGCATGCAAGCAACAAACTGTGCATTATTATATTGTGGGACTAATAGACCCACACGTGAAAAAATTTGTGTGTTTTTACTGATTTTTTTTCCCGTTGATTTGCCAGTGGACGCGGACTTTGCGAAGGAGTTTCCACATTGAAGGATGTGCCTTTGGTATCCACAATACAATGCTTACAATACATGTATACCCTACCGAATTTCCTCCTATCTAAATCCTTAAGAGCGTCACAGAGAAACGCACCAAGCAAGCAACAAACTCTGTATTATTATACTGTATGTATAGTGGAATTTGTACGTAAACGCACTACTGCTGTCGATGCTTCAGCGGCGACATGGCTGCCCTCGCATAATTCTTTCCATATCCGTGATGTTAGCTAGGGACATAAATGTATTGTTATAACACTCGAGTATCCGTACAAATTTCACGATTTAGATTTTACTCGTCTGAAATTATAAAGATGAATGCATCAAAGATTTACTACGAATTATTGTTTTAAATGAACACTCTTCATCATTATATACAGAACTTCCATTCTGCATCTTATCTACCGATAACATGGCGCAGATATTGCCTATTGAAATTCCAGGGTTTAAAAGTGATAAAATAAAAGATCTATGAAATAGAACACATTTTTCAGTTTCACCGTAGTACTATCAGAACATAGATATTTTTCATTAATGTATACAGATGTTCCATTCTGTATAGTATGTACCGATAAAATGGCCATCTAAGAGAAAAATGCTGATAAAGGAAAAATTCGAGTATTTTATAGTGATCCGTCTCCTCTGGTATCCACAATAAAATGGTTATAATATTAGGGGTACCGGAAAGTCCTGTCCTCTTTTCTTTAACTACGCGTTATCGGAGCAAGAAAAAATTGTGACTGCAGACCTTTACTGTCAGCAACTGGAACGTCTAAATGCATCGTTGCGTAAAAAATGTTCAGCTCTAGTGAACAGGAAAGGAGTCATTTTGCAACACGATAACGCTAGACCTCATTCTGCCAAACAAACTCAAGAAAAAATAAAGTGCTTAGGTTAGGAAGTTCTTCCTCACTCACCATACTCACCAGACTTTGTTCCATCAGATTTTCACTTATTTCGTTCTTTAGAGCATTTCCTCAGCGGAAATAGATTCACAAATGTTCGAGGTTGAAGCGGAGTTTAATTACTTTATTTCTTCCAAAGATGCTAATTTTTTTGTAAGGGGAATTAGAAATCTCCCAAGTTGATGGGCAAAGGTTATATCTAATGATGGTGTATTTTGTTGAGCAATAAAGATTTTTCAGTAATATTTCTTTCAATTATTATTTTTTACATAAATCAGGACAAAACTTTCCGGTACCCTTAATACATACCCGTTCTGATTTGGGTTCAATAATTTTTCTTCGGTGATAGATAGGAAGTAATGGGACGGAAACACACCGATAGAGAGAGAGATATGGAGATATACTGTGTATTGTGTACATAAGTATATTTTGAAAAATATTACGTTATGGAAGTCCATCGTAATCGATGATGAAATATACAGTTTGTTAACACTTAATTCTGTGTTGCAGGCTGTCACCAGACACCTCCTCGACGGCTGGCTGTACACTTCCTTCCCCTCAAGTTACGGTACCGGTAGTCCGTGAGTGGCGCGAGTTACGGTACCGGTAGTCCGTGAGTGGTGCGAGTTACGGTACCGGTAGTCCGTGAGTGGTGCGAGTTACGGTACCGGTAGTCCGTGAGTGGTGCGAGTTACGGTACCGGTAGTCTGTGAGTGGCGCGAGTTACGGTATTGTTAGTTTGTAGGAATTCTGTTCTCTCTACTGCCTGGGATGCGTCTCTCTTCTTCTGCAAAGTTCATTCTGCTTTTGTATTACTTTAGCATTGACGACCAACGTGACTTGTGTGTCGGTCGTTAATTAATTTCTTTAGTCTTACATGGACCACTTGTTTCGGTTGTAAAATAATTGCATTATTCCTACATGCCTTTTTGAACTGCGTGTTGTGTGGTAAATTTAAGCCCAAGCGCTTCTTGTATTTTGCGTGTAGCTGTTGCTGGAGGTCCTAGTGATTATACCTCTGGTCTGAAGTGTGGTGCAGCAGGCTTGGTTTGGAGGCTACCTCAGACTAACTCAGGCTTGGTTTGGAGGCTACCTCAGACTAACTCATTGCTCTTCAAAAACAAGGACAAAGTCCATCCACTTGTTCATTAGGTCTCGTTAATGCCGTACCAGGCAAAGAACTTCTCACTCATTCTCAGTTTTTCGAGGTAAAGTAAAAAAATTGAAGGTTACTCAGTAAGAAGTTTATCTAGTATTGGGAACATTGATCTTGGAACTGGTTTCGGGGTAGGCAGAGTAGCTAATAAACTATCTATTGCTTCTATTCCTGTGAAGATGTTGCTCATATTGGCGCATTCTCTTCTGGCTAATAAGGGTTTAGTTCTAACGAAATTTACGATACATAACGTTGGTTGCAAAAAGGTATATTAAGAACAGAGGTGTACCTGACTCCCTTACATCGCATGAAACAGGCATTGTGTCTGTGTTACTTCTAATGCTTTCTTGAGACCCAAGCAACCTAACCACGTGTGTGTACGAGTGACCACGTGCAACTCATGTGTGGCAACCGTGAGTGACCATGTGACCACCACGTGCAACCATGTGTGGCCACCACGTGCAACCATGTGTGGCCACCACGTGCAACCATGTGTGGCCACCACGTGCAACCATGTGTGGCCACCACGTGCAACCATGTGTGGCCACCACGTGCAACCATGTGTGGTCACCACGTGCAACCATGTGTGGCCACCACGTGCAACTCATGTGTGACCACCACGTGCAACCATGTGTGGTCACCACGTGCAACCATGTGTGGCCACAACACGTCCTAGTCGCCGTAATGCACGTTACGGCGACTAGGACGTGTTGTGTTGGCTGCATAAGCTCATAGAAGTGACCCTTGATTTCTCTAGTGTAGCACGTGAAGGATAACATAAAGTATTTGTATATTTAGGAGATGGCAATTGGCTCGCCGTGCTGTACTGAACGTTTTGCTTGCGTCATACAGAATCGAAGTAAATTATATCGAGAATTTCACAAGTAATTACATCGTCATGACTCGCTATTGCTGTAAGTTTTTTCATGCGAGTTCTTAGCTTGTAAGTCATGTGATTTTTTTTGTTTGTTTGAATCTCTACAGGACGTATTCACGAATAAATAATAAGCTCGTCAGCTTAGTAAAACTTCTGTTTAGACTTACAGGTAATT
This sequence comes from Trinorchestia longiramus, assembly GCA_006783055.1. Classification (NCBI taxonomy): domain Eukaryota; kingdom Metazoa; phylum Arthropoda; class Malacostraca; order Amphipoda; family Talitridae; genus Trinorchestia; species Trinorchestia longiramus. The sequence continues at coordinate 87,071 of VCRD01002122.1, forward strand.
GTCTCAAGTGTACGGTTGATATTTTTTAATTGTTTTCACGGAAGGTAACAACGTATCTACCTTAATATTTCACAGGTTTGAATCATTTTATAGGAGTTCTGGTCTGTTTGCTTTTATGCTACAGGCTCATGCGGTGTGCCTAGTATTAGTTAGCCAGTGTGTTAGTTTGAGGAATTAGGTTACCTTGATTAATGAAGTGTTCCTTTTATATCCTTTTACACGATTACATAGCACCTGCTTACTTTCAATATATCCTGTACTCTTCGGTGCGTTTATTTCTCTCCTTCAAAGTAAAGATAAAAACCCGGTAGGAAGTGTACGGAGATATTCCCTCTGATTGTCCTGGTCTTTATCGTGTAGAATAGAATAGAACGAGGCTATAGGAACGAACCTTCTGGCCCATTCTTGGGTCGGATAATTACTTCGATAATTATTCGGTTGTTTACCCAAGTCCCATGCCGTATTTCTAGCCGCGTCAACCATGTCGGCAGCGGGATTCCAACCCGGGTCTTTCCGCTCGCAAGCAGATTCGCTCACCGGTCGACCAAGCTGGTGATGAACTCAATGAATATCATCTGTAAATTACCTATATCAATAGAATATCTGTAATTAGACGCCACTCATCTCATCTATGCCATTATTTTTGTAACAACCTACTATTATCAAGTAAACGAGGTCTGACTTGTACAACTACAGTCTTAAAAAGAGAGAACATGAACTCTGTTCTGTATAAACTCCTCCATCTTACAGGCTAGGCGAGTGCTGGGGGACTGCCTGTCCATGCATGAAGTCATGTGAAGCGTCAAGAACAATAGAAATATTCATAGCATTTCTGTGGCTTCTTTTTCAGCAACTTTGTTGCTTATGAGAGGTGTTGGAAAATATTTTAAGGGTAATATTCAGATAATATTCATTGCGTTCATAAAAATATACTATTCCGCCAATACTTTGTCATTCCTGACCACTTACAACCGGGGTTGCTCACCACACGACCAGGGTTGCTCACCACACGACCAGGGTTGCTCACCACACAACCAGGGTTGCTCACCACACAACCAGGGTTGCTCACCACACAACCAGGGTGTTGAGACTAGAGAGCTAAGGCCCCAGGGAGGACGCTGGTGCAGCTAGCGTCTTAGGGACCACCTGCGGCCCCTGGGCTTCCCTAGCAGACGACGTCACGTGCTGGGGGGAGGGGAGGGGTTAGTCACGTGTAGGAATGCCATGAGTTGTACAATGTGAGGCACAGAATGAAGATGGTGGTTCTCATACCGTATAATTCAGTTATTTTCTTCGGGTGAATTATGAAGGTCTACTACAGCTAGACATTCTAACCATATAACCTATGCAAGGCACTGGAGTCAGTGTTTTCCCTCCAGCATTACCGAGGAATTCTTGCGTTAATAGTACTAGGTCCGACAGTATAACTTCCTTTTTTGCATTTCAAAAAGGTATAAAAAAGGAAGTTATGCTGCCGCACCCTGTATGTGTATAAGGGACCTGTATTTTAAAGACTTCAAGGAAATTTTCACGGTGAACCATGAAACACAAGCTTCCAAGTTGTTAATGTGTGTTGTTAAGTTTAGGTGTAGGTAGATGGCAAAATTAGTATTTAATACTTTTCTGCGGTCTCATAAACTTTTTATAAATTGATTTACGTAAGCAATACTAACATAACCTGTGGAAAAAAATATGTTTGAGACTTGTCGATCGAATATAATTAAACTGTTCCTTGTTAATGAACTTTAGTTCAAACTTAATGGTCTTCTTCAAGTCTTGAAACAAATTTATCTTTTGAACATTTGCCACTGCCACTTAGAACGTATACAGCTGGTTTTCGCTGCACGAGTACACGTCTTACAACTAAGTAAAAAATCTTAACGTGTCAGAGGCTTCCGAAAACACGGGTTGTGCTCGAGAATTGAGTTAACCCACAGATTCATGGAATTCATGAATCAAATTCATGAAATGCACATGAACTTGCAATTCAAAATGTCAGTTCTGGGAGTAAGGCGGTAAGAGTTTTATTCAGAAAAATTCAGGTGAAATTCCTCAGTAACTGTTCTAGAGCAAGCTTCTTGAGTCATGGTCTGAAATTTTATCCAGTAAATCAAGAGATACAAAGAAGATAAAAGACAAATTCTCATCTTCCATGGTCCCCTTTTTGCCTCTTCCGTCAACACTGACGGAACGCTGACTTTACTTTTAAAATCAAGCAAACTTTCGAACGGAGATAAAGACACTAGGCGACAAGGGAAGTTCTGAACGCAAGACAACACATCCAACTTTACGAACTTTGATCCCTTGTTCACACACCACAACGTTCAAAATAATAAGAACGGTCGGTTCTTCCACAACATTCTGCTCTCCATCTTGCTGATCTTTACCACGTTATATTTTCTTTTTGTTTTCCTTGCGTGTGTGTAGAAAATAATTGTTATCCATACCGTGCACCTTGATCAAAGGTGTGGATTCTATTATGATTAACTCTTCTCAATGCCGCTGGCTGAGGTCAATGAACGAATGAGGGGAAAATTTCAACATTTTGAAACCCAAACATTTTTCTTCTCTCGCGTAAGATACAATAGCAGGCCCAGCAGTACTATCACTAGCAGGCCCAGCAGTACTATCACTAGCAGGCCCAGCAGTGCTATCACTAGCAGGCCCAGCAGTACTATCACTAGCAGGCCCAGCAGTACTATCACTAGCAGGCCCAGCAGTACTATCACTAGCACTGTGGTCAGGGGAGTTAGCACCTACAAGTCTTAAAGATGTGGCCACTGCGGAGACTGCTTCAACCCATACGATGGACTGCAGCTGAGTGGACTGTGAGTTGTTTATTTTAGAAGGAAATTCCTCATCAGTTTAGGATTGCTTGGGTTCTTAAAAGTTGCCGGTAATCCTGCGGATTGTACACAAGTTTTCTCGTTGAATTCTTTAGGCGTTTTACTGTATTACTAAAAGGCATGTTTCATGCAGACCTCTTGATTTCCTGCAGATCAGTATTATCAATGAATAAATATTCGATTACAATAAATTCCTGCTCTGCATAATAACTTGCGGCAACTGAATAGAAAATAGTATACGAGGAAACATTTTCCAGGCATTTTTTGAACTGAAAAAGTATGTAAATTATTTCAAAATGCCACTGACTCAAAAACAGTTAATTTCACGATCATGCATCTTCTCAGTCTGACGAACAAACGTGATGCGTTCGTTAGTTTTCCGCTACCAAAAACCTAAAAAATTATTTCAGGAGAACTTGTCCAGTTAGAATTAATTGTACCATCACCTGAAGCAGACTTCCTACTGCTGTTCGGTCTGATCTAATTTTGAACTGATATTACTTTTGTTGATGATAATACGGGTCTTATTTACTGATAAATTGGCGTTACTCGAGGTGCACAAATATGATGAACATTGCCCCTGTGTTCATGAACCACTCTGTTCATCATCAGAGAACCTGCTCCGGCAGTGAGGCTGGGGGCAGCTTGACGGAGACGCAGCTGGAGGAGCTGCTTAGGGCGCGGTTCCCTGGTGCCACGTCTGTCCAGGTCCAGGATATCTCTGGTGGGTGTGCTGTCATGTGGTGGGTGTGCCGTCATGTGGTGGGTGTGCCGTCATGTGGTGGGTGTGCCGTCATGTGGTGGAAATTGGAGGATCATTACATGAATTCCTCAAACAAATTAACTTCTATAACTTAAAATAATGATGGACAGAATTCCTTAACTATTACTAATGTTGAGTAAACCTGGTTGTGACCTTGGAAATTCTACTAATAATATCTACTTTTGAGACACGTAAGACGTTTCATTTGGCTACCAGTTATGACACCATCCTGACAACTTTGATACTTATTCCCATTTCCTGTAAGACGCGTGACTCTAAAACTTGTATGACCATCTCCTGATACCGTGTCTCACTGCTCAGATCACTTGTGTTGTGGGAGTTAAACTAGGAATACAATACTAAGAATGGTGGCTGTGTGTAGAATGTGTATCTAGACATAGTCTACACGTCACCTAGACATAGTCTACATCCCGTATATGCACGCCTATGCGTGCATATAAGAAGTTCAGATCAAATAGAAATAATTAAAGTTAATATTAGAGAGAGTTCGCTTCTTGAATGAAAAGAACAATTGTTTCGGTTTCTTCACCCAACTTTAGTCAGTTGTAAGAGACCGTTTTTCATGTAGAGTGAGGGAGTCACTAAATGTTACTTCGAAAAAATCAAAGTCTATGTAACATGTTACTCATCAGTTACGTTACATAATTCATTACTAAAGTTTTTGTATAGGAGTAATAGCTGCATCAGTATTCTGAGTACTGGTATCTACCTGAAAGAAGGTAAGATGTTGATTTAATGACGAACATCTCGATATTGTAACTGTTGGTACGAGGACAACAAAGAAATTTAGCAATTTCTAACTTCTTTCCTTCATTAACCCAAACATAAAAGCAACCTCAGTTCTTATGATTACTTCTGATAACTGAAATACTTTCAAATTAAAATTGAAGTATTTTAATATCTGAGGTATGATTACTTGTAATAACTGAAATGAAAAGCTGTGTGTTGTGTGGGCAGGTGGGTGTGGGGCCATGTACGAGGTGTGGGTGGAGACACCTGAGTTTGGTGGACTGAGTCGTGTGAAGCAACATAGACTCGTCACAGAGGTAATTATGAACGACTACTAAACTACATACAATGCTTACAGTTTCACCACCAGCTTGGTTGACTGGTGAGCAAACCCACTTGCGATGCCCGGGTTCGAAGCCGCTGCCCCTGTGGTCGGTTTGTGTATGACCATCGGCGGCTAGAATTACGGCATGGGACTTGGATACCGACCCAAGAATGGGCCAAAAAATTTGTTCCTATCGCCTCATTCTATTCTATCCTATTCTATTCATGCATGTACGTGGAATAGAAAGAAAAATCAGTTCATGTAAATTAACCCTTTAAGGGGCACTGACCTTCCTCAAGTTCATGAGAAATCATTCACTTTAGTCCTTTAGTCTAAATGTTTCGTTCAAGTGTTATTTGAAATTGCATAAAAAAACGAGTAAAGATAAGGGATAATTCAAGAAACATTTTGTTCAGTCAAAAAATAACGTGGTCGTTGCAGGATTTTGAATTTAGGCAAAAGCCGCCGTTTGTTTTTTCATTGAATGTAGTTGTAGAATATACGAAGTGAAAGAGTTCATTTTTGCCCGAGGTTTTCGAGAAAGTTTTTCAGGTTTGTGGAAGTTCAAACTGAATGGAGAATGTTAGTGGGTCAGTTGTTGAGTGATGTAGCTACGATGAAGTCACATTGCTGCTTCAGCAATATGAAATGATGGAAGTGAACTAGCGAATTTTTTAACATATGCTGCTGAAGTTCATGAAGAGATGCATAAGGACAAAGATTTATTGTTTTAAGACCCCTGTGGCAGTGAAGAGATCGGTCGCTGCTTTAGAATAGAATGAGGCTATAGGAACGAACCTTCTGGCCCATTCTTGGGTCGGATAATTACTTCGATAATTATTCGGTTGTTTACCCAAGTCCCATGCCGTATTTCTAGCCGCGTCAACCATGTCGGCAGCGGGATTCGAACCCGGGTCTTCCCACTCGCAAGCATATTCGCTCACCAGTCGACCAAGCTGGTGATGCCAGTCGACCAAGCTTTAGGTGTTTCCTGTGTGATGGAGTGAATTTACGAGGGACTATTGTAAATTCTTGCCATGTTGTAAGGTCGGGGACAGTGGCAGGACGGTTCTTTAAAATTAAGTTGAGAGTTGGAACAGAAGTATGAGTAGTTAGTGAAGAGATTAAAAGGAATAACTGAAAAGAAAGAATTTGTCGCCATTGTGCTCTTTATTAAAGCAAAGTAAATGTTAAGCTTCTGTAGTATTTTGCTGGGCATTGTTTATTTATAGGAACTATGGTTCTTTTAGATGGAGGCCTTTCCTTTTTCTTATTTGCTATAGTTGATAGTAATTCTGATTACTGAATTACAGGTATATTAGGTAAGGGTAATTATACCCTTATTACAGGTATAATTACAGGTATGTACAATTTACCGCAAAACATTTCAATTAATTCAGAATTCCTGTACAACATTCAACGACTTAAACAATGAATTTAAAACAATGAAAATAATAAGCTTTTCTGTGTGCAGACGCTGGCTGAGCAGATCAAAGACATGCATGGTATTAGAATCTCAACTGGTGTTCCTGACGCATAGTCTTGTTTAACTGGCAATACTGGGCTAAACGGGCAATACTGGGCTAAACGGGCAATACTGGGCTAAACGGGCAATACTGGGCTAAACGGGCAATACTGGGCTAAACTGGCAATACTGGGCTAAACTGGCAATACTGGGCTAAACTGGCAGTACTGGGCTAAACTGGCAATACTGGGCTAAACTGGCAATACTGGGCTAAACTGGGAATACTGGGCTAAACGGGCAATACTGGGCTAAACTGGCGGTACTTGGCTAAACTGGCAATACTGGAGTAGACTGGCCGTACCGGACAACATGGAGAACACATTAAGGTTAACTGGACTATGTGGGCTTGGAAAACACTGGTAACTGCACAACTAGATCTCATGCCTTTTTTTGATAGGAAGTTTCTTTAAAAAAATAAGGAATTATGTTGCCTCACCTTGTATATATGCATGTAAAAATAGAAGATGTATCTGTAGTGTTATGTTAGTTTGAGACTATTTTCCTGGAACTCCAAAATAAGGAAAGGAGAGGGAACTTGTGAGCTGTAATGAACAGGAAAGTTAGGTTTTACTGAAAGAGATATGTGGAGAGAAGTTCTCACGCGTATTGGAAGTTGTTTCTGAATACAGAGAAACTTTGAACACTTACATCCCATGAACCCTTCCAGTCCTAGTGGTATGTATGTATTTGTCCCAACAATAAAAAAATTGTACGATAAATTTATTTATAATTTGCAAAACATGGTTTATTTATGGGTTATTCAAGCTATTGTCATCTAAACTTGGCTGAGCAAAAGTCGGATTGAAAGGATGAAGCATAATTTTGATGTGAAGTCTAGTTGTAATGAAAACCACGTACCAGTTATGCAAAATCATTGTTTTAATTTTAATTATTGAGATCCATACGTACTCCAGATCATCAGATGTAACATTATTTCATGCCATATTCAAAAGGAACGTATAAATTAATTGAAAATATGATCAAATGGAGTTTCACTTTGAGATTAACTGGATGCAAATCATTTCAGACACTTATTTTTATTAAATAAGTTGTTGAAAGATGACTTCCTGGAGCAGCGTGGAAACTTTAATTATCGCTAGTGTTGGATGAAAATAAATTGTAAATTATCTTTTTTTCCGCTAGTGCTCAACTAATAAAGTGATGTATGTGATGTTGAAGTAAGATTTCCAAAATTCCATCCGCTGATGTTTGGATGTGCATGTGTAGTGAAGTTTTTGTATGAACAACATCCACACACTTCTAATACAATGAATGATTGTTTTCCTTCTTCATGTTTTTCAATAGCACAAATAAATTATCTAATAAATATGAACTCTTCAATAAAAATGGATTTACTTCTCCAGAGTTGCTTGTACTCAACTCATGCTACATCTCTTTATTTGAACTCAATCAGATCATGACTTCCTTTTTTTAAAAGGAACTGCCTTTGAAAAAAGGAAGTTATGTTGCCGCACCCTGTAGCTCATGTGACCAGGTCCACCAGTCTTAATTAAGAGCAAGTGAGGAGGAGCGTATAGGCTTCTCTATTTACAGTGAATGTTGGTAGGATTGTAGGATAAGTTATGTATTTGTAAAATTATGTGTTTGTGTAGCCAATGATGCATGCTGCAATGCAGGTAATTGCGAAGAAATGAAGCTTAGATTTCACAATTTTTTGTTGCTAAAGACGGAATCGTTGTTTGTGGGTGCTAAAAATCAGTTTTAAGCTTATTAAAATAGAATACATTATGAATTAACGAATATTAAAACTCAAGTGATCCATAAACGATTGCGGCTAAAAACTTGATTTTCCGCCACTGTGTAGATTCATGGCACTTTTGTTTTATGAATACAAACCGTCGAGTTTTTAAATTCACAAATTAATTTCTCTTTGGTATGTGTGGAGGTAGTCTTGCGTATAACATGCTCGAAACGAGACTTCCATGATGCCTTTGGCTGCCATGGCAAGAGACAGATTTGATTATGAGGGTTACTGCGCGTTTTAACGATTAATGTATTTCGTATATTTCGAATTAAACATTTACATTAATTAATAAATAATAATTGTAGTTCATTTCGATTAATATATTAATGTATAACGATTTCGGGTAGCTTTAGTAAGCCTCCTAGTTTCTACCCTAGAAATATACTATAATATTAATGCATCTTATTTTCCTTCACATTTTGAATTCTGAATTAAGAGTCTTGAAGCTGACTACGTCATTGAACATTATCCTTTGAATATGTTGATCATCAAGTGCGTAAATATATTAATTCAAAGAATTTTACAGAGTATTGCAACTAACATATATGGGTGAACGTGAATTTGTTCAAACTACTTGATAGTAACTTTCATAATATAATTGTTAAACATTTTTACACTAAAAACACCAATGGTTCTTCGATATTCAAGGTTATAGGGTTAAAAATCCAGTTATTTATTATAATGATGTAGGCTACAGCGAGTGACGCCGAGTTTCAATGCATTTCAGCGTCCGCACTACGCAGAATGACTTAAAAAGGCGTTTATTACTTGAAAACGTCTTTATTTCATTCATTTAGGATGTATAATATAAACTGAAAATATATCGTCTTTCTTTAGTGTGTCTGACATTAGATAAATTAGGATTTAAAATTTGACAACATCAACAGACTATTTGTAATTCATGTGTGCGGATTATGCCTTTAGATGTCCTAAATAGGCACACTTATTAGGTTATATGTGCATATTGGATAAAAATAGCTAGGCCCCTTCGTAGTTAAAATTGATTAATGTGTTGAAACGTCTTTCCATGACTTCTGAAGTTGCTCCTCAGGTTTCATAAATTTTTTGCTGAACTGGTACATCGTACCCTAGAAATTTTTGGATTAAAAGTTCAGACTTCAGCAGCCTTCAAATGATCAGTGTGCCGGCCGCCGAGCTGGTGTGTGGAAGTGCTGCGTATGATGGTCCGAAAAATTCCTGTTTCCTAATGCGTTCACATACAATCTCGTTATAGATCCTTCTGTTTCTTGCAATGGGATTTTGCCATGCCTTATTCTTGATTGCTTTATCATGTCTTGGTGAGTAAATAACATCACTTCCGGCATGTTTTCTTGGAATGCTGGAGTGTTTCTCAGAGTTGCCGTTGAGACTAAAGTTATGGTGGGAGAAAGTTGTTAAGGGATGGTAGGTGGGTTAAATCATGGAACTATTGAGATTTTCATAATGGAAGCTATGAATTGTGTTTAGTTTGTAGGAAAGGGAGCGTGCTACATTCAATTGCAGTTACTGAAGCGAACGCGCAATATTTATTACGGTAAATATGCTGAAACTCGCCAGCGTGTCGCGTGTCGTTCATTATTATTTCCACTAGGTTTCCTTGAAAATTTCACGGTTCGTGTAACACGTTATAGTTATTTAAACTCATTCTGTTTTTATAGTTGACCTAATAGAGCTTGAATGGTGAAAAGCGCCCTACAAAAATACTTTAATCATGACCACCGCCTGAACTTTGTGTGGCCTCCTATCAGTCGCTGGCAAAGGTCAACACTTGACCTTACCTTGCAGTGGTCTGTATGTGTAGCGCTAACTCCATTCACTCAACTCCAGGTGACATTTGATGTATTGAACATCACACATGTGTAACGTAGCTGTATTTTCTACTGATATGTAGGTATAATGTTTGCTTGGGTTAAGTGCATAATCCCAGAGCTCCATTAGAGCAGGTTGATCAGAGTAATGTTATCTGTATGATGCAATGCTTACTAATGTTGAGTGTGTGAGGAAAACTTCCATATTAGCAGTCAACCTCTTATAGTTAATGAATTATTTTTGTAGTTAGTAACGTTGATATTGTAGTTAATGAAGTATTTTTGTAGTTAGTAACGTTGTTATTGTAGTTAATGAAGTTATTATTGTAGGTTATAAGTTACTATTGTAGTTGATAATTTAACGAACGTATTTAATGTAGGACTTAGGTAGATTATTATTTCTTATTTCGAAGGGCGAAGGTTTGCATAGTTTATAACGTGCGTCATGTGCATCACCACACGCGTCATGTGCATCACCACACGCGTCATGTGCATCACCACACGCGTCATGTGCATCACCACACGCGTCATGTGCATCACCACACGCGTCATGTGCATCACCACAAGTAACTGCTGAAAAATGTTTACGAGTCGCGTTCAGTATAAGGATGAAAATACAAACAAATTAGTCACTACTTGGAGTGCATTGAAGTCGCTACAGCAGCTACCTTTGAATGTCTACCTCAGCACACTGTACTACCTCAGCACACTGTACTACCTCAGCACACTGTACTACCTCAGCACGCTGGACTACCTCAGCACACTGGACTACCTCAGCACACTGTACTACCTCAGCACACTGGACTACCTTNCAGCGTGTCGCGTGTCGTTCATTATTATTTCCACTAGGTTTCCTTGAAAATTTCACGGTTCGTGTAACACGTTATAGTTATTTAACCTCATATTCTGTTTTTATAGTTGATCTAATAGAGCTTGAATGGTGAAAAGCGCCCTACAAAAATACTTTAATCATGACGACTGCCTGAACTTTGTGTGCCCTCTCGAACAGTCGCTGGCAAAGGTCAACACTTGACCTTACCTTGCAGTGGTCTGTATGTGTAGCGCTAACTCCATTCACTCAACTCCAGGTGATGTTTGATGTATTGAACATCACACATGTGTAACGTAGCTGTATTTTCTACTGATGTTTAGGTATAATGTTTGCTTGGGTTAAGTGCATAATCCCAGAGCTCCATTAGAGCAGGGTGACCAAAGTAGACCTGTTCTGTTTAATGCAATGCTTACTAATGGTGAGTGTGAGGAAAACTGTTCCATGTTAGCAGTCAACCTCTTATAGTTTAAGAGTTATTTTTGTAGTTAGTAACGTTTTTATTGTAGTTTATGAAGTTATTATTGTATGTCATAAGTTATTATTGTAGTTGATAATTTAACGAACATATTTATTGTAGGACTAAGGTAATTTATTTCTTATTTCGAAGGGGGGGAAAGGTTTGGATAATTTGTAACGTGCGTCATGTGCATCACCACGAGTAACTGCTCAAAAATGTTTACGAGTCGCGTTCAGTATAAGGATTTAAATGCAAACAAATTAGTCACTACTTGGAGTGCATTGAAGTCGCTACAGCAGCTACCTTTGGATGTCTACCATTTCACCACACTGTACTACCTCTGCACACTGTACTACCTGTATAGCAGACTGTACAGGCACCAGCTGTACTGTACCTGGCGTTGACAACTTATTTTCTTGTACACACATTGTGTGTTACATCATACAGTGCATGCATCATACATTACTCATACCCTAAACATGATGCTTACATCATACATACATCATGCACATGGTACACTGTAGTGAACATTAGGTATGAGAAATGAAGATGGGTCTTGGAGATTGTATTTATGTATAATAGAATCTTGTGATGTGTGTTGGTTGGTATTATTTGTAATTGAAACTTCGAGTGTTTTGTGCGTACTGATGTACTCGTATGTACTACTGAATGTACGTGCCCTTATCAACATTGTAGTTCAACATAGACGTAGGATGTGCTCATCAATGTTGAAAATGCACATGCTAGTTTTTCTCAGGCATGAACGTTCAAATCAATGTTGAAGACGAGCTTTCTCATGAATGTTAGTTTCAAACATGGTAAGGTATGTTCAGTATGTTCATTGACCTGCACTATACATGACTGTCATGGTGACGACCACAAACACTGTTCTGTGTTGACTAGAATGTTGTGACGGTGTGTGACGTCATGTGACGGTGTGTGACGTCATGTGACGGTGTGTGACGTCATGTTGTGACGGTGTGTGACGTCATGTGACGGTGTGTGACGTCATG